>BHEV01026897.1:0-14110 GCA_004319985.1 Emydocephalus ijimae | reverse complement strand
GATTGGCCCGTTCAAATCGCGGGAGATTCAAAGCGATGCCATTGGCCACGGCAAGCCGCGGCTAAAGGAATAAAAGCCACGGACTTTTACCATTGCGGCAGTCCGGTTCCTGAGCAAATAAACTGAGCTGAAATACAGTCACCAACTCCTGGCTTTTCTTCCCGAGCGGACACGACAAAATCTAATTGACAAAACTCTGTGAATCCGGCTGAGAGAATATGGGAGAGGAAAAAAAAATAAGGAAATGAGGGGAAATAAAAGAATATTCTGGAACTGGGCATGATTGGGGTTAATCTGTAATCTCCAGATAAAGATCCATGAAAATTAGCCTGTTTGCAACACTATAACAGTAGTGAAAGGAGAGGAGGGGAATCCACATTCGTGTTTGATTCCATCCAAAATGGCAGCCTGGACATTTCACTAGTCACATAATTTGACCTTTAAAAACAATACCAACAGAAAACTCCTTTTCATGTCAAATGTCAGCTTAACTGACCATTTTTAATAAAAATTCAACTTGCAAGTATAGTATATATCAGACACAAAAAGCAAAAATAAATAAAGATAATTACCACAGGCACCTTCTTTATACACTAAGATCGTCAGAAAGCAGCATTAATTTATTGTCAAGACATCCAACCTCATGCTGATAGCATCTGTAAACATGTTCACCTTTTTCTAACATACCTATTGGGAAAATAATGAATCTTTCTTATCAAACCCTTCTAGCTGAAAGGTAGTGAACAGAGAGCACTGAAAGCAGCTTCAGCAAATAGCTACAAATCTTCCAGTCCCAAGTATTCTTGATTTGGATACTCAGATTAACTTTTGCACCAGATAAGATATGTGGTATGTTATGCAACATTGTGGTGCTAATATACACTGCTCAAAAAAATAAAGGGAACACTTAAACAACACAATGTAATTCCAAGTCAATCACACTTCTGTGAAATCAAACTGTCCACTTTGGTAGCAACACTGATTGACAATCAATTTCACATGCTGTTGTGCAAATGGAATAGACAACAGGTAGAAATCAGAGGCAGTTAGCACGACATCCCCAATAAAGGAGTGGTGACCACAGACCACTTCTCAGTTCCTATGCTTTCTGGCTGATGATTCGGTCACTTTTGAATGCTGGCAGTGCTTTCACTCTAGTGGTAGCATGAGACGGAGTCCACAACCCACACAAGTGGCTCAGGTAGTGCAGCTCATCCAGGATGGCACATCAATGCGAGCTGTGGCAAGAAGGTTTGCTGTGTCTGTCAGCATAGTGTCCAGAGCATGGAGGCACTACCAGGAGACAGGCCAGTACATCAGGAGACTTGGAGGAGGCCATAGGAGGGCAACAACCCAGCATCAGGACCACTACCTCTGCCTTTGTGCAAAGAGGGACAGGAGGAGCACTGCCAGAGCTCTGCAAAATGACCTCCAACAGGCCACAAATGTGCATGTGGCTGCTCAAAAGGTCAGAAACAGACTCCATGAAGGTGGTATGAGGGCCCGATGTCCACAGGTGGGGGTTGTGCCTACAGCCCAACACCGTACAGGATGTTTGGCATTTGCCAAAGAACACCAAGATTGGCAAATTTGCCACTGGCACCCTGTGCTCTTCACAGATGAAAGCAGGTTCACACTGAGCACATGTGACAGACATGACAGGGTCTGGAGACACCGTGGAGAACGTTCTGCTGCCTGCAACATCCTCCAGCATGACCAGTTTGGCAGTGGGTCAGTAATGGTGTGGGGTGGCGTTTCTTTAGGGGGCCGCACAGCCCTCCATGTGCTCGCCAGAAGTAGCCTGACTGCCATTAGGTACCGAGATGAGATCCTCAGACTCCTTGTGAGACCATATGCTGGGGCGGTTGGCCCTGGGTTCCTCCTAATGCAAGACAATGGTAGACCTCATGTGGCTGGAGTGTGTCAGCAGTTCCTGCAAGATGAAGGCATTGATTCTATGGACTGGCCCGCCCGTTCCCCAGACCTGAATCCAATTGAGCACATCTGGGACATAATGTCTCGCTCCATCCACCAACGCCACGTTGCACCACAGACTGTCCAGGAGTTGGGGGATGCTTTAGTCCAAGTGTGGGAGGAGATCCCTCATGTGACCATCCGCCACCTCATCAGGAGCATGCCCAGGCATTTTAGGGAGGTCATACAGGCACATGGAGGCCACACACACTACTGAGCCTCATTTTGACTTGTTTTAAGGACATTATATCAAAGTTGGATCAGCCTGTAGTGTTTTTTTCCACTTTAATTTTGAGTGTAACTCCAAATCCAGACCTCCATGGGTTGCTAAATTTAATTTCCATTGATAATTTTTGTGTGAGTTTGTTGTCAGCACATTCAACTATGTAATGAACAAAGTATTTAATAAGAATATTTTATTCATTCAGATTAGGATGTCTTATTTTTGTGTTCCCTTTATTTTTTTGAGCAGTGTATAAAGTCTATCATTGTAGTTAAATCAGTACAGGTAGTCCTGGACTCACAACAGTTTATTCAAAGATACAAAGACCACTGAAAAAGGGGGCTTATGGTCATTTTTCACACTTACAATTGTTGCCAGCATCCCCATGATCACACAATCAAAATTCAGTCACTTGGCAACTGACTCATATTTATGATGGTTGCAGTGTCTTGTGATCATCACTTTTTTTGCAACCTTCTTGCAAGCAAAATCAATGGGGAATACAGATTCACTTAACACCAGTGTTACCATCTTAATAACTTCAGTGATGTACTTAACAACTTTGGCAACAAAGGATGTAAAATGGGGCAAAATTTACTTCACAACTGTCTTACTTAGCAACATAAATTTTGGATTCCACTGCCGTCATAATTCAAGGACTACCGGTATAGAAACAGCTGAATGAAGCTATGAAAATATGAAGATGGATTTATTATGACCTCTGATGACTTTATGGTCATATCCACACAGTTTTCTTGACAACAATATGGAAACATTGTCATTGTCTTCTCAGACATTTTTTTTAGCTTTCTAATTTACAGTCTTGAAAATTTCCAGGATTTTACATCCAAGTAATAGATAGATAGATAGAATAGATAGAATTCTTTATTGGCCAAGTGTGATCAGACACACAAGGAATTTGTCTTGGTGCAAATGCTCTCAGTATACATAAAAGAAAAGATACATTTGTCAAGAGTCAAGAATCATAAGGTACAACACTTAATGATAGTCATCAATATTGCTTGAGAGATTTAGAATACCGACTAGACAATATCTGAAAGTGATTAGATAATGAAGTTTGTGAATTTATTGTCCTTGCTGCAGTTGAAGCAAGATGACCAATTCTGTCATTTCCAAGCATTTAAACCCACAGGAAACCACTGTCCTGAAAAGTCTTCATGACAAGCCGTCATTCCAGAGCATATATGGGTAATCTCCTATCCTCTCCTTATCCAGAGAGTTCTAAGGAATCGGTTTAGTCTCTCTTTACCATTATGGTCAGTTTTGCTTTTGCAGATCGATCTTCAATTCACCCTTCTTCTCCCAAAATTCTAATAGCATGTCCTTTTTGCAAAAGCTAGTTGTCTACAAAAACAGGGCACTTTGCAGACTGAAATTTACAGATTTGTTGGTCTGTTCGACATATGAAACATAGGTTTCTCAATAAATAGGGATGTGTATGATTGTTTGATATAAATAGTGTGTTATATGGAGAATGAGAGATTCAGCTAATCAAGTTTCACCACAAATAGTCCTTACTTATGACCACAACTGAGCCCAAAATTTATGTTGCTGAGACAGTTGTTAAGTGAATTTTGCCCCATCTTATGACCTTTCTTGCCACAGATAAGTGAATCCTTGCAGTTGTCCAGTTAGTAACATGGCTGTTAAGTGAATCTGGCTTCCCCTATTGACTTTGCTTGTCAGAAGGTCACAAATGGTGATCACGTGACCTTTGGACACCGCGGCCATTATAAATATGAGATCACATGCCAAGCATCTGAATTTTGATCACATGACCATGGAGATGCTGCAGTGGTTATGTGAAAAACAGTCATAAATCACTGTTTTCAGTGCTGTTGTAACGTCAAACATTCACGAAACGATCTGTTGTAAGTGGAGGACAACCTGTAACAGCTTTTAAAATGATCCAGGTTTTTCATGCTCAGCCACTGAAGCTCATTGGATACTTTGAATTAGCTCTTTCTCTTCCGTCTTCCCTCACAGATTTCATATCGTTGGATAACAATAAAGGTTTAAATGCTATTTTTTACCACCTAGAACTCTGTTAGGAAATATGAGTTCTGAATTTGATGCATAAACTAGTTTGCATAACGCTTTGTATTTTAGTTCGCAAAATATGTTAGACTAGCATGTCCTGTAATAGCATGTTTTAGTTTTTGCTCATCTGCCAGTGCAAGAATAAGTAAATGAATAGTAACTTTAAGCTTCAGATTCAATAATGACAAGAAAATATAGCTTGCTCTGAGCTAGGCATGAGAGCCCTGGAGTTCCTCTCTGATATTGCAAGAGTGTTTACTAAGGAGAGGTCAAAAAAGTTGAGATGGTGTCTATGCATGCATGAGTGAAAGCTAACTTACCCCATTTTTACAAGCATCATGTACAATACAGGTTTTATTTAATTATTTATTTGTTTGTTTGTTCATCAAACATATACAAGATAACAAATATAAGTATGAACATAAACAAGAACAAAGGGAGTAAATACAGATAAATGGGGACAATAAGACATGGAATGGTAGGTACATTGGTGCGCTTATGCACTTCCCCTTTAAGGACCACTTAGGGGGTGAGGTGTATGGTTGAAGCTGTGTGGGATTGAGGCTGTACCAATGGAGTAGGGTAGGGCATTCCAGTTGTGGACCACTCTGTTGCTGAAGTCGTATTTTTTTCAATCAAATTGATTCTGGGGTCACAGCTACCATCTTGATTTTTTTTTTATGCCCCTTCACACACACACTTTATGGATGCTATTGTGCTTAAGTGTAAAAAGAAGGGAGAACTACGGAAGCTCATTCACATGAAAACTCAAGTTACCTCTATTGCTGTACTTGGCAGATCCATTGCAGTATCATTCATCACAACCGATTGCACCTGAAAGGTATTTTACTGCTTGTAAATAACAGCATATAAGAGGTTACTTCCCAGAACATTGTTATGTTAAACACAAGCTTGCAGCATTTCTCTAAGTGATAAAACAACTTTTAAGCATGTTTTAAAACATCAGAATCCAAACTGTGTTATTAAAATCAATGGCTATTGGTAATAAGCATGTTCTAAAAGTAAATGTACATGACCCACAACAAAGAATAATTAGTTAAAGGTATTAGGAGAATACTTAATCTCTTCATAAACTAATAGATGTGATTGTTTTCTACAGAATTAAACCCAAAGTGAAACTGCAAAGCAAAATTGGAGGTTCTGTACAGGGACTTAATTTCAAGAGAAGGTAAATATTATTTTTCAATAAAGCTAATGACAGCCCTTAGGAGTTTCCTAAATGAAATACTGTCCTGAGGAGAATTCAGCACTTTTTTTCCTGCCACTCTCAGGAAACATACAATAGATATGAACAGACATCTATCTGTATTAATAAATCTCTTGGAGGAAATCTGGTAAAGAGACACCAAGCAGCTGATAAAATATGAGCTTTGGCCAGCCATCTTATTTTTAGCTGCTGAATAAAGAAGTTAGGAAGAGATTGGAAGCAGTGGAGAAGGAACAGGGCAAGAATTGTAGGGAAGCAAAAACAAGGAGAGGAAAGAACAGCAGTTCCAAAAGGCTAGCAGATGTTTTCAAGGAAGTTCAGAACAGGCTGGTCTTCTCTTTCTTTAATGGTGTATGCTCAGTTGGAAAAGTGCGATCCAATGTGCTCTCACTTGGCCAAGAATAAATAACCCTTTGCAGAACCAACCCTTTGCAGTTAAAATTCTATTAGAATCCAGTCACCAGTGACAGTTCAAAAAAAGTAGGAAGTAGATTTGCCTTTGCTTCCCTTTTTTTTTTTTTTGGTTAGCTCACAGTATATATTCTTATATAAAAAGAGCACATGGGTAATAAAAAGAAAAGTAGTACAGAATAGCAGACCATAAACAGGGGTGGGCCGCTGAGGGTTTGCAGGGGTTCAGGAGAGACCCTAGCTAAGATTCTTTGCAGTTCAGAAAACCCCCAAATCCCATTCCTGGCTGGCTCCGCCCACGCCACCCCTCCCAGGAGTCTCCACGCGGCCAGTTTTGGATGCAGGTAAGTGCAGGGCGCACAAAGAGGCTCAGGGAGGGCAAAAACAACGGGCCTCCTGGAAGTTTGGGAAGACCAGAAATGGGCCTGTTTCCAGCTTCCAGAGAGCCTCTGGAGCCCAGGGAGGCCATTTTCGCCCTCTCAAAGGCTTGAGGAAAGTTTCTGCAGCCCAGGGAGGGCAAAAATGCCCCCTCCCACTGTAGTGCAGGAGGCCAACTAGGCCACGCCCACCATGGCCACGCCCACCCAGCAACCAGCAAGAGAACCTGTTGCTAAAATTTTGGAACCCACCTGATACCATTCCGAAAAAGTAGCTGTCCAGTCTCTTCTTTAAAATCTCCAGGGATGGAGCACCTTCAACATCTGAAGGCAAGCTGTTCCATTAAATTGTTCTCCATATTTCAAAGTTTCTTATTAGTTCTAGGTTGCTTCTCTCCTTGATTGCTTCTTGTCATGCCTTCTGGTGCCTTGGCAAATAGGTTTGACTTCCTCTTTTTTGAGTCACAGACTGAATCACAGACTAAGGTTGTCTGGGATCCTCACAGCAATAGGAGGAGCTAAGTGATGCCACTCTGAGAAGCCAAGCCTGAGCAGAAGATAATTTCAGAACATCAACCTATTTTAAAATCATTTAGGGTTTGGAGAAAAGAGGCTGGATGAAAGAGATTTAATGGCCCAAAATAACAAAGGCTGTATGTTATGGATTAAACCATCGCAGCGATACAACCGAAACAGCTTCGTCTTACAACAGGCTTGTAATCCTGCAATTCTTATTGGCCCGTGAATAGTGAGTCGTGATTGGTCAGGTTTGGCCAGTCTGATTGGCTGTTAACGGAAGCCCCTGATTGGACGCTTGTGAAAGCGATAGACTCAGTTCATTGGTTGTTTAATGGCAGCAAGCTCTATAAAAGAGCTACTGCTGCCCAGGTTTGGGCTCCAGTCTTCTTGTTTAATAAAGAGTTGAAGTCACAGTCCGATGTCCCGTCTCCGTACTTGCGCCCATGCCCAGGACATAACACTGGCGATGAAGGTGGGATGCGGAGACAATAGAGCTGACGAGAACATATCAGACAAAGAAAGAGCACATGGCGAAAGAGCACACGAAACAGACAGCAAATTGACTAGCGGCGCCATACCACCCGCTCCATTCAACCCAGCAACCGAAGACTGGGACTCGTATATAGACCGCTTCCAGATGTTCCTGGGGACCAACAATTTAAAAGATACTACATCTGGCAAGAAACGAGCGGTATTCCTGACTCATTGCGGCCCCGCCATTTTCAAAATGGCTAAAGCACTAGAAAAACTGGCAGAAGTGAAGACCATGGATTGGGATACCCTTGCTCCAATCCTCAGGGCCCATTACGCACCCGCAGTACCTACACTGATACAAAGACATGAATTTTACCAGAGGGACCAACGGAAGGATGAGAGCATTGATAATTTCGTAGCTGACCTCTGGAACCTAGGAGGCCTTCGTGGTTTTGCAAACTTAGAGGAAGCCCGAAGAGGCCGTATAGTTCTGGGGTTAAATGCACCGCACATGCAGAGTAAGCTGATGGCAAAAGGTGACATCAGCCTTACCGATGCCATCGCCAACGCTACTGCAGCAGAAGCAACCAGGAAGTCAGCCGCTCAATTGCGCCGAGCGAACGCACCGCTTCGCCAACTCGCCGACGAGGCACCAACCGCCACTGAGAAGCACGCTACTGCTACCCACCACAAAGACTTCGAGTCATCCTCAGACAGTGATGAGGAGGAGGTCAACCGGCTCTGCTCAGAACGAGAGCAAAGGAACCAGCAACGTCCGCGCCAATGTGCGGGTTGCGGGGCAAACCACCCGTGATCGGACTGCAAATTCCTCAATGCACTCTGCTGTAACTGCAGGAAAAAGGGCCACATCACGAAGGTCTGCAGAAGCAGATGAAAGTCCAGTTCCAGCCGAAAGGAGAACAACCTCCGTCGGGAGATAAGCAAACCTCCTGAGAACCGGGACCGTCTGAACCACCAATGGAACAATCACTACTACTACAGAAACCAAGCACCTGCCTTTTCAACGAGACGAGAAGAGGCCCACCAAACCATTATCATCGGTCACGTTTCATCGCTCGATGCTAGGAAAATACGAGTAAAGATTACTATTGAGAATCGACCCTGTGTGATGGAAGTCGATTCGGGATCGTCCTTGTCGATGGTATCCTGGAAAACCCTCAAGCAACTGATCCCTGCCATCTCCCGCCAAGACCTCAGCACACAGTGAATCGTCCTGAAAGACTATCAGGGAAACAGAATCCCAGTTGTCAGTTCCAGCAATGTCCAAGTATCATTCAAGGACCGCACAGCAACGCTTCCCTTAACTGTCATCAATCGTGACCAACCCAGCTTGTTAGGACTACAGTGGTTCGCCCCACTCAGAATTGAACTAGCCGGCATNGGGATCGTCCTTGTCGATGGTATCCTGGAAAACCCTCAAGCAACTGATCCCTGCCATCTCCCGCCAAGACCTCAGCACACAGTGAATCGNACTAGCCGGCATACACCATACCAGAAATGACGACTGGGAAGAGACTCTTATCCAGGAATTCCAGGACGTGTTCACAGGAACATTAGGCAAGTACAAGGGGACTCCTATATCGTTTAATCTCAGCCCCGATGTAGCTCCCATTCGGCTTAAACACCATTGAGTACCTTTTGCCTTAAAACCTAAAATCGACGAGCAGCTAGATAAACTGATAGCCCAGGGCGTGCTGGAATCGATTGACCACGCCCATTGGGAAACCCCGATAGTAACGCCCATGAAGCCAGATGGTTCGTTAAGAATTTGCGGGGACTATCGGGCCACCCTAAATCATGCTCTTCAACAGAGCGCTTATCCAGTACCAGTGGTTCAACACCTTCTTCATTCCCTGGGTGGCGGAAAAATATTTGCGAAATTGGACTTAGCTCAGGCATACCAGCAGCTCCCTGTGTACGCAGCAACTGCAGAAGCCCAGACAATAGTTACACATAGAGGCGCCTTTAAGTGCAATAGACTCCAATTCGGAGTAAGCATGGCGCTGGGTATTTTCCAAAGTTTAATGGAGAGACTATTACAAGGCATAAAAGGCATCGTGCCTGATTTTGATGACGTCCTAATAGCTGCCCCCACTAATGAAGTATTAGGACAACGGCTCAGAAAAGTCCTGCAGAAATTCAAAGACGCGGGTTTTAAGGTAAAACGAGACAAGTGCCAACTTTGTACGGAGAGAGTGGAGTTCCTGGGATACCTTCTTGACAGACAGGGAATCCACCCCACTGAAAAAAAACTAAACGCAATAAAAAAAGCCCCGAGACCTAGGAATAAGACAGACCTTCAAGCCTTCCTGGGACTCATTAACTTTTATAACATTTTCTTGCCCCAGAAGGCAACCGTAGCCGAACCCCTACATAGACTCCTCAATAAAAAGGCTCCTTGGGTTTGGGGACGGTGTGAAGAGATAGTGTTCAAAAGGATAAAAGACCTTTTAACCTCTGATGCTGTATTAATGCAGTACAATGAAACTCTCCCTTTGATGGTCACCTGTGACGCCTCACCATTTGGAGTAGGGGCCATCCTAACCCACGTCCTCCCAAATGGAAATGAGGCACCCATTGCGTTCTTTTTGATAACTTTGTCTAAAACCAAAAGGAACTATAGTCAAATTGATAAAGAGGCCCTCGCTATTGTATCTGCAACTAAACGTTTCCATGAATATGTATATGGGAGACCCTTTACCATAATTACAGACCACAAGCCGTTACTTGGGATCTTGGTGGGAAACAAACAAACTCCCTATATTTTATCACCAAGAATGACACGTTGGTCAGAATTTTTAGCCGCCTACGATTACCGATTGCAACATCGCCTGGGGAAAACCATTCCCCACGCTGACGCTTTGAGCCGCTTGCCCCTACCAGACATTATAGAGGACCCTGCTCCAACCGTAACCGTACTACAAATAGAAACCCTCAAATCGCCACCATTAACCGCTCGAGAAATAGCTTTAGAGACAAAAAAGGACCCTATTTTGGCACGAGTCCTCAGCTGGGTGGAACGCAGTTGGCCGATCAGTGAAACTGATGACACGTTTAAACCATTTAAAAATCGTCAAACGGAACTGTTCTCCCAGAAGGGTTGCATAGTATGGGGAGACAGAGTCATAGTCCCAGAAAAGCTACAATATAGGGTATTGAAAATGCTGCACGAGGGACATTCAGGCATCGTGCGGATGAAGGCATTGGCCAGGAGTTACGCATGGTGGCCTGGTTTAGATAGACAAATAGAAACTTGGGTAGCAAAATGCAGTAAATGCCAGGAGACTCGCCCCGCTCCTCCAAAGACTCCCCCAACTCAGTGGGAAACGCCTCGAGGCCCGTGGTCCCGTATCCACATTGATTTTGCGGGACCCACAAGAGGACCCACTTTCCTCTTAATGGTGGATGCCTATTCAAACTGGCTTAAAGTCCAAAAAATGGAAAGCACCACCACAGACGCAATCACTAAAAAACTGAATAAACTATTCACTACCCATGGACTTCCTGATGTCCTCGTCTCAGATAATGGGCCCCAATTCACTGCTCTGCCATTCGAACAATACCTGGCTGATCGAGACATCCGCCATGCTTTAACATCGCCAGCTCACCCTGCAGCTAATGGTAGGGCTGAGCGAATGGTTCAATTTGTAAAACAGACCCTGCATAAAGTGGACCACGGCGACATTGACGACAAAAAAAACTGAATGCTTTTTATTCAACACATAACCCCAAACAGCACCATGAACAAAACCCCAGCAGAACTCCTGATGGGCCAGAAACTTCGCTCGCATCTTGATTGCCTCCACCCAAACTACACGCCAGAACAGCCCCCAGGATCCAGCAGTAAGTGTCGGGCATTCCAGGAAGGTGACCTCGTGTTTGTGAAAAACTTCTCAGGCGACCCATTGTGGGTCCCCGCTACCATAATGCAACTTATGGGACCCCGATCATATCGTCTACAAACGGCAGATGGTGAGATGTGGAAACGCCACATAGACCAACTCCGTTCCCGATTAGCACCAGAACCTCCAGCTGGGGGGGGGAGGAACATGGAGGAGGACGAAGAAGAAATCGAAACCCAACAGCCCAGGGGATACTCACCATCCGAGGGAGAACCGAACCGGGGAGCAGCCTCGCCACGTGACAACACCGCGATGGAGGAGGATCCAGGGAAGCCAGAAGACAGCACCGATGAGGGCAACCTGGAACTACAGTCTTCACTATCCAGCCCAGCGGACAGCCCACCGGAGCCAGAACCAGAACGAAACCCAGTGGAACAGCGCAGGTCGAGCAGACAGGTGAAGCGGCCTGCCTATCTAAGTGAATACATCACCCCACCCCTCAGACAGAACCAAGGGGGGGAGGGGTGTTATGGATTAAATCATTGCAGCGATACAACCGAAACAGCTTCGTCTTACAACAGGCTTGTAATCCTGCAATTCTTATTGGCCCGTGAATAGCAAGTCGTGATTGGTCAGGTTTGGCCAGTCTGATTGGCTGTTAACGGAAGCCCCTGATTGGATGCTTGTGAAAGCGATAGACTCAGTTCATTGGTTGTTTAACGGCAGCAAGCTCTATAAAAGAGCTACTGCTGCCCATGTTTGGGTTCCAGTCTTCTTGTTTAACAAAGAGTTGAAGTCACAGTCCGATGTCTCGTCTCCATTCTTGCGCCCATGCCCAGGACATAACACCGTAGACTGAACATTTCTGGAGAGAGTGCAGGAATGATATGGCTAAAATAAATGCCAGTTATTTTGATGGGTCTTAAAGCAAATGCATAAAGGAATCCCTTAATGAACTTTTCAAGTGACTTTTGTTGGAATGACAGCGACATGTTTTAAAAATGAAGATGACTGTTATTATTTTGCAAAGCAATCTTACCAGTGATCCTGACAGCAGAGGAATCATGGTATGCCGATATCAGGTAATTCCATCAAGCGACAGCTACAAGCAAAGCTGAGCAAACAGCTCCCTCATTGTCATGCCAAATTTCATTAAAAGATTAGGCTTGGCACAAGGCATCCAAGGTGCAAGCTGAAAAAAGGCAACTCTGTGTGAAATTGCCTTTCTTGGCATGGAACATTTGCAAAAACACAAAACCTGTGGCCACCTGAATGCCAACAGCCGCTGGGGTGGGACTGTTTCCTCAGAAGAACAAAAGCTGGATTCTTCACCTGCTCCTGATAATATTGCAATGCGATTAAGGAAAAAAAAACCCTCTTTACTGAAGGGCTGCCTGGCTAGAATCAGCAAGAGACAATGAGAGCAGGTTGGTATTGTCAAGTTTGAGGCAATGGTGATAATGAATGGAGACGAGCCAGTTAAACAGTGAACTTCAACTCTTTTTATTACATAGTGACAGCTCTCCAAACAGGGCAGCTACGACCCTCTTATATAGATAACCCAATAACTATTTATCCAATAAGAACTCAGGAGCACTTGCTCCACTGAACCAATACAAAGGCTCTGTTAATGGCCAATCAGACTCCCCTGAACGGGCCAATCTGATCCTGCTATTAGACAGCCAATCAGAAGTGCAGGGCCAGAACCCTGCACTTAACTCCAAGCTCCAAATAACTTTATTACATTCTATGCATTCACAACACCCCTTCCCCCTGGCTTCTTTTTACAGGGCGCAGTTACATAGTCCTTTAGATAGGACGGTTGCTTCACTAGTCTGTTCGACTTCCGCTGCGCGTCCTGCTTTTGGCTACCATTCTGCTGAGGTAGATCGTTGTTTAGTGGAGGGGTTTCTTCAGGTTCAGCATTCATGTTTCCGTCCTCTCCACTATTGTCGGTAGCTCCTTGAGGTAGACCAACTACCGTCTCTAGATCTCTTTCCTGTGTCTCTATTCTGCTATCGATTCTACCGAACGGGTTTTCTTCTATCGGGTTTTCGTCTTCTTCTGTATCTTCCCCCCCCCCAGCTTGGTCATCAGGGAATTTGGAATTGTCTGAACGGAGCCGTGATCGCAACTGATCGATATGGTGTCTTCAAATTTTGTCGTCGAAGCACTTTACAATGTAGGATCTTGGGCCAGTTACGGTGAATCTCGAGCCAATTCGAGTAGGCATCGACAGAAGGAAGGTGTGGCCTTTGGTCGGCCCCACAAAGTCCAAGTGAATATGGGACCAGGGTCCTCGTGGCGTTTCCCACTCATTGGAATGGCTTTTGGTGGGGCGTTGCTCACTTCCTGGCATCTATGGCAAGTTTTAACCCATTCCTTGTCGATCACGGTTGTGCGCTTTTTGAATAATACCCTGACTCGAATGGATCCGACGACAGGGATTCTATTTCCTTGATAGTCCTTGAGAATAGGTCTTTGATAACGAAGGTCCTGGCGCTGGATAGTGGGGATGAGTTGCTTGAGGGTCTTCCAGGACACCATCAAGAGAGACGATCCCGAGTCGACTTCCATTTGGCAGGACCTGTTCTCGATGACCACAGGAATTCAAATTTTCTTGGCGTCTAAGACAGAGGCGTGACCGATAATGATAGTATGGTGAGCCTCTTCTCGCCTCGTGGTGCGATTTAAAACTCGGTTTCTGTAGGAATGGTTTACTGGTTCTCGCCTTACAGGACGGTTTCCTGTCAATTGGCGGTAGTTAGCCCCCTTCGAAGCCAGGCCGGTTCCTTGTGAGCTTCGGCACACCTGTCCGATGTGGCCTTTCTTTCCACACTCATGGCAGAGTGCGTCGCGGAATTTGCATTCGGACCTGGGATGGTTTGCTCCGCAACCAGTGCAGGGACTTAAGGATTTCAGGTAGTGGCCCCACTCGGACCGCAGTCGATGGACCTCTTCTTCGTCGCTGTCTGACGAC
>BHEV01026896.1:0-25311 GCA_004319985.1 Emydocephalus ijimae | reverse complement strand
GGAGCCCTGGGAGTATTATGAAGATAGTCACCCAAACGTTGCCATGTGGAGACTTTCAAGGACCCTTTCTCCGGGTAAGCCAGACATTGTGTATAAATGTAAGTCAAAAGAGTAATAAGGTCCTTCTTAGTTGGAACTGGGAATGTTTTGCCCTGATTCCTAAGAATAAGAATTGAGCTCTTTGTTAATTCTCCTAATTCCTGCAAATGTGCTATATGCGCTTTGGAGAACTTTCTGCCCATACTCACCTGAAGGGAGGATGTCTTCTTTACAGAAGATTCCTGGAGAGGGATCCGTGACATGAGACGGTATCCCTGAGTTGCAACTGGCTCGTCCGGCTGGGTGAGATAGGTGGTCGAAGACAGACGCACCCATTTCTTTTAATGGATCACGTCGGGGTCACCAGATGCGGCTTTGTCCCGCATTTGGAAGGCTTCTCACTGGGTGGTTGAATGCATCAAGAAAGATGCCAGGCTGGTTCTATCTCGGGTGAGCTGCCCCAATCACGAGCTCGGGAATATGTCACAAGCGGTGAACTCTATCCAATCATTATGTTACATGAGTAGGAATGTTAGTGGACACATAGTAGCTTCCAATCACAGTGTTATGGTCAGTTTAGAGGGTACAAGGTAGCAAATCAGCGCCTGCATTCCAGTTAGTAGCCCCTGGTGACGTATTGCTGATTGATGTTCTTTGTTCCTGGTACACGCTTTCAGCCTACGTGAGGCCTTGAGGCTTGGCATGTACTGAAACTGTTGAAGCTGATCCATTACTACAGTAATAATTGTCAAAACTACAAACTTCCAGAATTCCAGAGAGTTTCCTGCTGAATTCCTTGTTGGGTTGAAAAATTAAGGTGCCATTTGCATCATGAGAGTAAAATGTAACAGAGCTTTCAATGGACCATGTTGGTCTATTGTACTGAATATATTCATTTTGCAATCGTTTATATCATATTTTGCAGTATCATTTTAAAAGAAGATACTTGGAGCTTGAAAGCTGAGCTGAAAAAATCTCAACCAAAAGGGTGAGTTTTCAGTATTTCTTAGTTGTTATCTGTGTTCATTCAGATTATTGCAACCCAGCTCTGGTGATCCTTGAATTTATTGTCCACTATTCAAGCTTAAGTAACATTTTGTTGTGTTTACTGACAATCCTGAAGCTCTTTGAAGACTGCTTCAAAATTAAGGTTTCTTGGCTTTAGATAAATAGCATCACTGGACATTTGAACAAATGAGAAATAAACATTTCCCAAAGCTTACCCTTAGGTTCAGAGAAAACAGCTAATATAATTTTAAAAATGAAGAGCATTTCCATGCAATTTCTACAAAATGTGTACTATGGGACTCTTTTCACTGCAAAGTAAGGGAAAAGTTGGCTCCCAATGGCTTTGTATATGTAGTCAATGTTCCACAAAAATATTTTTAGGTTAATATCCTCCTAAACTGTTTATAGCAGCAGAGAGTTAAAACAAACACAGCATAATACTAAATATTTAATTCCTGGTTTTGTCATTTTGGAAGCAGTATAGGCATAGAGCTCCTCACTCCATGTTTTTTTCTCCTTTAGACAATCTATGAAAATGCCTGATTTGCAATCCTTCATTGAGAATAAGTGGAATTCATACATGATCGTTCTTCAGGGTAGATTTAAATGACTGTATTGTTAATTATCATTCTGACAGGAAAATAGTAGAGGCAATTTTTTCTGTTCTGTTTTTTATATACATTGACTGTTGGGTAATAAATGAAGAACTTGTTTCTTGTCTTACTAGACAAACTTTTATAACAACTGAAATCCACATTATTGAAACAGGTTTTGGTTTGTCCATTCATTCATTGAGGATTTTCTCAATGAACAGATTCTTTTGCCATGACAGGTGTAAAGCTTGAACACCATTACAATTGACTGTAAGGAGAATTTCCTGATTTAATACATTAAATTTACTGAATTTATTTGGTGATACATAACTTGGCTTTTTCATGTTTTCTTCTATATACATTTGTGCCAGGTGCTACACTTTCACATCTGACAAAATGATTTGGGTGTGGTCATTATTAAAGTATCAGACTACATATTGGACATTACTGGACATAATAAAAAGGTAGAGTCATTCATTCATTCATTCATTCATTCATTCATTCATTCATCTTCAGGTCATGTGGACTCTTGACAAGTCCCTGCAGTTTTCTTGGCAAGATTTTGAAAGTAATTTGCCATTGCCTTCTTGCTGAGAGACATGAACTGGCCCAAAGTCACCAAGTTGGCTTCATGCCTAAGGCACAGTCTTCTTCCCTCTTTTTTATGTTGTTGATTTTTTTTAAAGCTGTAGTTAATTTAAGTAATCTTATAGCATTATAAAAAACATAAGTGGTAGAAGAATGCAGCTGTGGAAACACATTTTTAAAAAATATCTGAGAGATAGATTTTATCCATATTCTTTTTATATATTGCTTAATTCATTTTACCACATATAACACCTTGGAGTAGCCCATTTCCTGAAGATACATTGAAACCACATTTCCCCAAAATGTGATTGGCTAAGAGCTCAAGGAGGTCAATATGTTGGGCAAGGCTGTTGAAAAAAATGGAAAGCAAAGTGTGAAATTTTAACCTTCCCAGCCACTTTCTGGCAAGCAAAGTCAATGGGGGAATTCTCTTAATGACCGTGTTATTCATTTAACAACTGTAGCAAAGGGGTCATAAAATGGGGCAAAATTCACTTACTAGGAATGGAAATATTGGCTCAGTTGTGGTTGCAAGTTGAGGCTCCCTGGGTTGTGTTTCTTTTCTTATTCCACTGCTTTTACATTGTTGCTGTTGTTTCATTTTCTAAGCTTTTTTGAGAGGGTGGAAATAGAAAAAAAATGTAATATGGGAAACTTAGTGAGATTTGTGTGGTCTGTGGATACTTCATACACAAGAGTTTAATGTTTGGGTGACTTATGAAGAGAATGGTTTTATTCCAGTAAACAATATCAGTGGGATTGATCTGCTTTCATCAGCTTTGGCTTGTGAACAATGTTGACTAGAATCAGCATGCCAAATTTGTTCCAAGCATTGCTTCAAAGGAGTACTTTGTTCAGATCTTTGATGAAAAAAGTATCCTTCAAAGGGATTCTATGTTGAGGCCAGCCTCTAAAATGTTATTAACACGAGTCTATGTTTTATTCCAAATGTGCTTTTTCCAAAAGGGAACTGGAATTTCTTGTGGTTTCTTTTTCTTTGAAAATATTTAACTTCTCATCCAAAAAGCTGCTTCAGTGAACTGTGAGGTCCTTCAGATGTACACATCCATGCCTGGTTACTTCTGTACCTGAGGTTTGTCACATGATATCTCAGGTTCCCTAGAGAGATTACTTAGTGATCAGTCATCTCCCCAATCTCTAGTCAATTTTCTCTATTTATTATTCACTAATGTTTGGTTACATTTGGTTACAAGAACAAATATATCTATCTGTTTTTAATATATTCCTATGTAAAAGTATTACAACATATTAATAGATATTAATACAGTAAGCATATCAAGTTAAAAGTCACTACAATGCGTGTACATTGTGTACATGCAAACATTTTTATGTAAAGTCATTCATCTTGAACTTTTTTTTTGCCTTTGACTTTGCCATTGTACATTAGAATTTAATTTCCTGATTTGTTCAAGATAAGTCCCATTTATTGGTTTATTATTCATAGTCTCTCTGCAGCATAAGTATGATTGTAATAGAATCTACTTCTTGGTGCCTTTAGATGTTATTTTCTAACAATCCTTGATTCAAAAACTTGATTGTAAATAGTGATGTATTAAGATTATTTGTGAATTTTTTTTCATTAATTGCCCTTAGTTTCATTAAAAAGATTCTTTTTTTCTATAAAACAAGAAGGCATTGGCAAAATTCTCAAGGACATGAGCTTCATGCTCTAAGCTGAGTTGCAAGTTGACTAAAACATATCTGTGAGTGCCTCATTTTTCATTATAGAATAACCACGCCAGTAGACTGTTCAATTAAATTCTGCAAGAAGAATGATTTCTATATGGCTTTTTGAAACCAAGGAATAAGTTCAGCCAAAGTGATCATAATAATGGGAAGTGTTTAATGGTTTACAAGAATGTTGAATTTCACAACAATAACTCTAAAAAATAATGGCAAAAGAAATTCTAGACTCTAAACCATTTTGAGAAGGGGATGAAAAAATAAAAAGGAGGGAGTGGGGGAAAATTATAGAAGAAGGAGAGATTGAGTATCAGCACTAGTTTTATTTTGTTTTTATCCACCATTTAAAGATAGGTAGATGATTGATACTATAAATAGATAGATAGACAGACAGACTTCTCAACTAATTGACAATTGGGGTTGATAAATATAGCACTCTCTCTACTGTGAATTTCAGGCTATGGTAGAAGCTAAAATTCACCCAGCCAGTTGATCTTCCAGATGGGCCCTGGAAGAAGCAACATCTTCACGAGGGGGAAATACTGTTTATCACATAGGTGGTGAAAGATACTTCAGTCTCTCCCACTTCAATACAGAGTAGTATTGGTAGAAAGAAGGAAATACAGGTCAAAACAGAAAAGGAGAGGAAAATTTCAATGAATTCAGGTTTCCGGGATCAGATATATTACATTCAAAGATATTGAAGAAACTAGCAGAGACAAGTGAAGAACTTTTAACTGTTATCTCTGAGAATTCCCAAGGAACTGGCAAGGGCCAAGAAGACTGGAGAACGAATACTTTTGTCTCAGAAGGCAGAATTAGAAAAAAGGGTAAAAATATAGGAAACTAGATTCAAATGATCTTTTGCGGGAGATTTTCTGATGGTATAAACCAGCTAAGGAAATGGCAATTTCCCCTCACTAAAGGTCAAATAGAGTTTAGAGAATCATCAGTAGAAAACAGTTTGATATATTTTATTGTGCTAGATCAGTGATGGCGAACCTATAGCAGGTGGCACGCAGAACCCAGCTCAGCTCCACCATGCATGCATGTGCACCTCCTGACAGCCAGCTGGTCCTTGAGTCTCTGCCGTGCATGCATGGGGATGGGCCACATGCACGGGGTGAGCCATGTGTAGGGGCATGTGCATGAGCAGAAGGCACATGTGCCTTGCATTTGGGGTATGTGTGTGCACTTCCTGCCAGCCAGCTGGTCTTTGAGTCTCTGCTGTGCACACATGGGGGTGGGCCACATGCATGGGGTGAACCACCTGCAGGGCATGTGCATGCGCAGAAGGCATATGTGCCTTGTATTTTGGGTATGTGCATGCACACATGTGCTTTGGGCACTTGATGACCAAAAGGTTCGCCATCACTGTGCTAGATGATATCTGGGTTCCTTCCAATTTGATGATTCTTTGAAGAGTTCAAGGTCATTCAGTGAACATTATGGCTGTTCATGTGGATTTGAACCAAGTACAATAACTACTTCTGGTTTAACACTGTTACCACTCTGGGTTTCACTAGTACTGTATATCTTTTAGCTAATAATACTTGCACATTTTTATGTATTATGGCACACCAACATTATTTCCACTAACAATCTTTTGTAGTTCAGCATGATGTGTTGTGGTAGCAGGTGCAGATGGATGAGGAGAGCGATGACTTTGATGAGGGGCCAGGACCATCAGGGAGTGGACTGCTGCCTTCAGAGATTATGGGGGCTGGCAACAGTGACGAGGAGGTTCCCGAGGAGCCTGTGCCAAGTGCACTTGCACAAAGGATTACTCAGAGGAAAGAACAATTACGGCAGCACAGGCGACCCGGGAGTAAGGCTGCAAGGTAATGGCCCTCCCTCAAGAGGATAAAAGCCAGGTTTGAAAAAGCATTCTTTGCAGACAGCAAAGAAGCTCTTAGCTCAACTGGTGGACATCTTAGTTCGTGTTTGGATAATTTTGTAAATTAGTTCTTATCTCTGGGTTTTTGGCAGTCTTGACAAACAACTTGGCAAGGCTCTTTCTTGTTGGAGCTAATTAGTGGAAGGCACCCTTTTATCTGTAAAGGAACAACATTTGTGATTAAACCTTGAAAGGTGGTGGCTGCTGCCTTTGTCTGTGTTTGCTCTCTGGGAACCTGATTGGGTCAGAACATGATGTCTTTCTTAGACGTCTTGTAAGAAAGACACCATCTGTTTTTTTCAACTTCCTTTCCTAAATGGACCATTATTTTTAAACAATGCGTGCATTAAAAGCAAATCTTGCACATGTTATCCAGGTATGCATAGGACAAAGATTCCATTATCTTGTCAAAAGTTGTACAGGTGCTAATTTCAGTTGTGTTTTGAGGAATTTTACAGTGAATGGCCCTTTCTTCCCTTTCTCCTTCCTTCCCTCCCTAAAAGCATAACTGTAACTTCGTGATAAAATAAAGTGGTTTTTGAAGTTTTTTTTAAAAATGAAATTTCTTGTAATTAAAACCCTAAGACCTAGCTTTCTTTCTTATTTTTCTAACCAGCTCACTACAATTTCAATTTTCAGAAATGGTTTTCCTTTCATTTCCCTTACTGAAATCTCATTTTTTGTTTGTTTGTTTGTTTTGGATGAGGCAGCATCTTGGAAGCATTGGGTCACGTTGGACCTAACTTGGTATGGGTAAGGTTAATAAAACTCAGACCTAATTAAAGTAATCAGTCTAAAAAGAACTAATGTGTTCACATAATGATGCGAAGGCAGCAGAGGTAGCAAACCAAACATTAGATAAAGTTTGCTAAGTCATGGAGCAAAATATGATGTTATGAACCTCATGAGACACATTTTAATATTAAAGATAGTCCTCAGTGTAAAGTAAAAAAAAAAAATCAGCATCACAAATGCATGTAGTATTTCTAATATGCAAGCACAATATTTTGCTATATCTATGGAAATGGACTGAAAAAGGATGTTGTAAAGTATTGGAGTAATAAATACATAGATTCAAGCAGTGTGGCCTTTTGTGATTGATAGATGCAAATTTCATCAATATACCTATTTTCTAAGAGCCATCCATGATTTTTCAGTATAGTTCATAAACACTGGGACCACCATGGCCAATTGCTCCTATAATCTTTCAATTTTTAATTTCAGATCTTTTTATTTTGTGATCTTCTCCATTTTTCAACAACCTTTTCAGCTCTATGTTCCCACCAATTTTTCATTACTGACCCATTAAAATGTTTTCAGATGTTCCAATGAATCATTTTTGTAATTATGTTATGTCATTGTTCATAATCAGTTTGTAATCTTCTTGCACAAGCTGAGTATGTGGTCCACTGATTCTTCCATCTCTTTACACCATATGTACTTTGAATAAGTTGATTTTTTTTTAAAAAAAAATCTGGCCTTGATTAGCTACAGTTTCTTTGTTTAATGTTCCAGTTGTAATCCATTGTCAGCTTGCTTAATGTTTCAGTTGTAAGTCATTGCTAGGTCTTCTGAACTAGAAGATCCCCTCCATCTTTTATAGAAATTGACGATGGGATGTTTTTCCTTGCCAGTATTTTATCCATGTTTTATTATATTATTTCAATATTCATATTTTATTTCCTTATTTCCATTAAGTTCTCATATTTATCTGGCACCAGTGCATGTTGTTGGCTATCTTTTACATAATGAACTAATGCACCTTTTCTTCTTCAGCAGCTTGTTTGACTTGAAGTAAACCTCTGCCTCCATTTCTGCAGAACAGGTATAATCTATCAATATCAATACAGATAATAGAATAGAATAGAATAGAATAGAATAGAATAGAATAGAATAGAATAGAATAGAATAGAATAGAATAGAATAGAATAGAATAGAATAGAATAGAATAGAATAGAATAGAATAGAATAGAATAGAATGCAATGCAATGCAATGCAATGCAATGCAACAAAATAACAGAGTTGGAAGGGACACTGGAGGTCTTCTAGTCCAACCCCCTGCCTAGGCAGGAAACCCTTCACCACTTCAGACAAATGGGTATCCAACATATTCAAAACTTCTGGAGGCAACTTGTTCAACTGATTAATTGTTCTAACTGTCAGGAAATTTCTCCTTAGTTCAAAGTTGCTTCTCTCCTTGATTAATTTTCCCCATTGTTTCTTGTCCTGTCCTCAGGTGCTTTGGAGAATAGCATGACTTCTTTGTGGCAGCGCCTGAGATATTGGAAAACACTGCTATCATGTCACCCCAAGTCCTTCTTTTCATTAGACTAGACATACCCAGTTCCTGCATCTGTTCTTCATATGTTTTAGCCCCCAGACTCCTAATCATCATGTTGCATATTGAATGGTCATCTGTTTTGAGATGTTTTTATAGTAAAAGGTATAAAATTTATTAAATAACAGCAACAATAACAATAAAAGAAAAGACACTATAGGAAAGTTCCTTTTGTTTAGATTTTTCAGATCTAGAGTGTGAAGGGTCAAGGAGGCTTCAGAAGGATGAAAAGAACAACAGCAACAATAAAACAGGAAAAGCAGCACTAATAGCAATCCCACCACCTCCAAAGAAGAATTTGAACAAGGTCTATGAGAAATTTCAAGAAGGATATTCGAACAAATTATTCATGTAAGAAAAAAATAATAGGAGGTGCAATCCAGTATTAGAAGTGTTATGAACGCTAAAATAAAGTTTATCAAAACCTTCAGAAAATAGCAGGGTTCTAGTCCTGCACTTCTGATTGGCCGATAATAGCGATATTGGATTGGTCCATTCAGGAGAATCTGATTGGCTGTTAATGAGCCACTCTCATTGGTTAAGGGGGTTAACGCTCCACGTTTCTTATTGGTTACTAAATCAGCAGCTTGCCTATAAAAGGGCTGCTGCTGCCCTAGGTTTTTGCTCTGTTCAGAATGATTAATAAAGAGTTGAAGTTCACTGTTCACCATCTCGTCTCCATTCCTTGCGCCCATGCGCAGAACATAACACTGGCGACGAAGGTGGGATACGGAGATGTCAGAGCTGACTGAACACTACAGAGCACCAAACAGAGCACGTGGCTGAAGGCGCATCAATGGCAGAAACCATGTCGGGCGGCACTATACCACCCACTCCATTCGACCCAGCGCAAGAAGACTGAGACTCATACATGGACCGGTTCCAGATGTTTCTGGAGACCAACTTGAAGGATGCCACTACTGGAAAAAAGTGAGCTGTATTCCTGACTCACTGTGGACCTGCCATTTTTAAGATGGCTAAGGCATTGGCAAAACCGGCTGAAGTGAAATCCATGGACTGGGATGTCCTCGAGCCCCTCCTACGGGCCCACTATGCAACTACCGTACCAACGCTTGTCCGAAGACATGAATTTTACCAGAGAGACCAGCGGAAAGGAGAAAGCATTGCAGATTTCATCGCAGATCTCCGGAACCTGGGAGGCCTCTGCAGGTTCGCTGACCTTGAAGAAGCTCTAAGAGACCGAATAGTTCTGTGACTAGATGCGCCATATGTGCAAAGTAAGCTGATGGCGAAAGGTGACATCAGCCTTGCAGATACCATCGCTGACGCTACTGCAGCAGAAGCAACCAGGAAGTCAGCTGCCCAAATGCACCGCACCAATGCCCCGCTCCGCCAACTCACCAGCGAAATCTCACCCTGCCTTGAGGGACATGCAATGGCAACCCACCACAAGGACCTCGAATCGCCATCAGAAAGTGATGAGGAAGAGGTCAGCTGGCTCTGGTCTGAATGAGACCAATGCCACCAGTGTAACCAGAGATTGCAGTATCAATGCGCTGGTTGTGGGGCAAACCACCTGCGATCAGACTGCAAATTCTTCGACGCACTCTGCCATGTTTGTGGGAAGAGAGGCCACATCGGAAAGGTCTGTAGAAGCAAGCAAGGATCCAGCCCACTTCAGAGGGGGACCAACTACCGCCAAACCACAGGAAGTCGTCCTGTGAATCGGGAACAATTGAACCACCAATAGAACAACCACTCCTACAAAAATAAACCACTAGCCCATTCAACGAAATGAGAAGAGGCACACCAAACCATTATGATTGGTCACGCCTCATCATTAGAAGCAAAGAAGATCCGAGTAAAGGTCGCCATCGAAAACCAGCCCTGCATGATGGAAGTCAATTCAGGATCGTCCCTCTCGATGGTTTCCTGGAAGACCCTTAAACAATTAATCCCTGCCGTCTGGCAGCAAGCCCTCAGAATTCAAAGAAACATACTCAAGGACTATCAGGGAAACTGAATTCCGATCGTTGGGTCCAGCCTAGTCCGGGTTTCATTCAAAAATCGTACTGCATCTTTACCATTGACCATCATTGACCGTGATTGGCCTAGCTTGTTAGGCCTTCAATGGTTCGCTCCACTTGGGATTGAGGTAGCCAGTATTCACCAAACCAGCAGCGACGACTGGGAGGAGGCCCTCATCCAGGAATTCCAGGACGTCTTTGCAGACAAACTAGGCGAGTACAAGGGGACCCTGATGTCATTTAACCTTAACCCTGAAGTAGCCCCTATCCGCCTTAAGCCTTGTCAAGTACCTTTTGCCCTTAAACCAAAGATTGACGAGCAACATGATAAATTAATAGCCCAGCGTGTTTTAGAACCAAATGACCACGCTCCTTGGGAAACCCCAATCGTAACACCCATCAAACTGGATGGATCGTTAAGGATTTGTGGGGACTACCGTGCCACCCTGAATCACGTCCTTCAACAGAACGCTTACCCGGTGCCGGTGGTACAACACCTTCTCCATTCCCTGGGGGGGTGGAAAAGTCTTTGCTAAATTGGATTTAGCACAGGCATACCAACAACTACCTGGAGATAAAAAAACAGCAGAGGCACAAACGATCGTTACGCACCAAGGTGCTTTTAAGTGCAACTGACTCCAATTTGGAGTTAGTGTAGCCCCAGGGATTTTTCAGAGCTGATGGAGAGAATATTACAGCGAATAAAAGGGGTCGTACCATACTTTGATGATGTGTTAATTGCTGCCCCGAATAGAGAAATACTAAAGGAGCATCTTAGACTGGTTCTCCAGAAATTTAAAGACTCCGTCCTAAAGGTTAAAAAAAATAAATGTCAACTGTGTACAGATAAAGTAGAGTTCCTGGAGTACTTAATCGATAAACAAGGCATTCACTCCACCAATAGCAAGTTAAGGGCAATCAAGAACGCCCCAAGACCCAGAAATAAGACTGATCTCCAAGCTTTCCTGGGGCTTATTAATTTTTACAACATCTTCCTGCCCCACAAAGCGACTGTAGCCGAGCCCCTACATAGGCTTCTCGACAAAAAAGCAACCTGGATCTGGGGGCACCGAGAGGAGCATGCATTCTGACAAGTGAAAAACCTATTAACTTCAGATGCTGTTTTAATGCAGTATAACGAGACTTTGCCTTTAACAATCACATGTGACACATCACCATTTGGAGTAGGAGCCATTTTGAGCCATGTGTTACCAAACGGTAGTGAAGCCCCTATTGCCTATTTTTCAAGAACTTTATCAAAGGCTGAACGTAACTGTAGTCAAATCGATAAAGAGGCTCTTGCTGTTGTATCTGCTGTAAAACGGTTTCATGAATATGTATATGGACGAGTTTTTACTATTGTTACCGACCACAAACCTTTGCTGGGGATTATAGTGGAAGACAAGCCAACCCCCTATATATTATCACCTAGAATGACTCGCTGGTCAGAGTTTTTGGCTGCGTACAATTATAAGCTGCAACACCGCCCAGGGAAAGCCATTCCCCACGCTGACGTGCTAAGCCGTGCACCACTTCCGGAAACCGTTGACGACCTGGCTCCAACCGTTAGAACACTCCAGATTGAAATGCTACATTCACCCCGCTAACAGCTAGAGATATCGTGATCGAAAAAAAACGCGATCCTATCTTAACGTGAGTTCTTAACTGGGTCGAACGAGGATGGCCAGTAGATCAAACCCCTGATGAATTCATCCCCTTCAAGAACCAGCCAACAGAACTTTTTTCGCAAAAAGACTGCATCCTATGGGGGGATAGAGTCGTCATCCCAGAGCGGTTACAACGAGCAGTATTAAAGGCACTGCATGAGGGCCACCCCGGCATCGTGCGTATGAAAGCACTCGCGCGAAGCTACACGTGGTGGCCGGGCATCGACAAACAGATCGAAGCCTGGGTAAAGACTTGTTATAAGTGCCAGGAAGTTAGCAATGCCCCACCAAAAGCAACTCTGACAGAATGGGAAACACCCTGGGGACCATGGTCCCGCATTCATATTGACTTTGCGGGACCTACTAAGGGACACACGTTCCTCCAAACAGTGGATGCCTATTCAAACTGGCTCAAGATCCACGAAATGAAGAGTACCACAACAGAGTCCGTCATCTGGAAGTTGAACAGATTATTTGCGACGCATGGACTGCCAGACATTCTGGTGTCCGACAATGGACCCCAGTTTATCACACTCCCTTTTGAACAATACTTAGCGGACCTGGGTATTCGCCATGCGCTAGCTTCGCTAGTGCACCCTGCGGCTAACAGAAGAGCCGAGCACATGGTACAGTTTGTTAAAAAAAACCTCTACAAAATGGACTATGGGGACATTGAAGATAAGATAAACAGAATACTCCTTCTTCAACACATCACTCCACACAGCGTCACCAACAAGACTCCAGCTGAATTATTGATGGGACACAAACTCCGCTCCCACCTTGACCGGCTTCACCAGTCTTACGAGCCAGAGAAACCCTGTGGATCTAGTGGAAAATGCCACGAGTTCAAGATAGGCGACTTAGTTTTCGCCAGAAACCTTTCTGGCGAACCGTTGTGGGTCGAGGCAACTGTAATTCAAGCCACTGGACCCAGGTCGTACTGGGTGAAAACTTGCAACGGAAAAATATGGAAATGCCATATAGATCAGCTTCGCTGGAGGCTACAACCTAGTTTCCGCGACTCCGGTAACTCCCAAACTGAAGGGGGAGGGGATGTCGAAGAAACCAAATTCGAGATGGCGGAAAGCACGAACGAAAGAAGTTAGCAACCGGGCGTAACGATTGAAGAAGGATCAGGGAAGGGCGTGTCCTAGCCACAGAGGAACACCTCAACAGAGGCAAGTCTGCAAAGGCCAGAGGACAACGACGAGAACATTAGCAGCACCGAGTCTTCCAATGAGGAACCACCGGCACCCGACTTGCCTGAAAACGTCCCGCCAAAACAAGGTTACAGACAAGAACCGGTGGGACAGCGTCAATCCAATAGACAGTCAAAACAACCTTCATACCTCAGAGATTACGTCACCGCATCCCCTAAACGGAACCTGGGGGGAAGGGGTGTTATGAACTAATAAAATGCTTAAATAAAGTTTATGAAAACCTTTAGAAAATAGCAGGGTTCTAGTCCTGCATTTCTGATTGGCCGATAATAGCGATATCGGATTGGTCCGTTCAGGAGAATCTGATTGGCTGTTCATGAGCCACTCTCATTGGTTAAGGGGGTTAACGCTTCACGTTTCTTATTGGTTACTAGATCAGCAGCTTGCCTATAAAAGGGCTGCTGCTGTCCTAGGTTTTTGCTCTGTTCAGAATGATTAATAAAGAGTTGAAGTTCACTGTTCACCATCTAGTCTCTGTTCCTTGCGCCCATGCGCATAACATAACAAGAAGGATTTTCATATACTGTATTATTATTTTACACTGCTGCCCAAAACATAAACATGGGATTTGCATATTTACTGTCATATAAGCTTAGCCTACTCATGCTTTGCAACCCTGCCTTGCTTCAGCTTTTCGTGCAGTGTCAGAAAGAGGCTGTGCAAGTCACAAGTTCAGATGTTAACTAGTTTAACTAATGACATTTTACAGAATCGTGCCGTAATAAAGTGTCACGTACAGCATACCACAGAACTGTAAAACCTAAGTGTCAAAGTTGCAATGGCCAGAGCTTCCTTTTTTAGAATTGTAGATTTATTTGATAGTTCCCCCCTCTTGTTCTTTTTTAAAGAACTTACTGGCTGTTTTGCACATCTGGGATCAAGTGTAAGTTTAATATAAATTGGAACATTTCAAATTGGGATTGATATACAGTTGTCAAATGTCAGCATCTGGCATCTGCTGCAGATTGGGCCCACCCTCCTTGCGTGTTTACTTGGCAGTGGCAAGCCATCTCGTGCCACTCTTGAAAGGCTCAAACAATAAAGCCTGCTAAGATTGGAAATACCCTGCTGTGCTTGCTAGGGGCTACTAATGAAAGAGGCCTGGGAAAACTGTAACTTTTTTCTATGTAGGCTATATATTGCATGTTTTTTATTTTGTTCTCATAATGTAAACTGCTCAAATTCAGTCTTGAGTTAGGAGGCACTAAATCGAATGAATGAATAAAACTATCAAAGTTTATAAATAAAGCTACAGCCATGAGTATTCTGTGCACTTTTATGCTGCAGAGAAAGCCATCAAAGTGTACTTTCACATATTATAAATTGTTCTATTTTATAACACCATTAACAATAGTATAGTGATGCTGCCATAAAATAATCTTCGTGAATTTATTCACATTTCTTATTGGTTTGGTAACCAATTTGATTATAAAGACTGGAACATACTCCAAGGGTTATACTTTTGCAATTGAGGTATCTGTTATTATTAAAAATGGGCCAAGCTCTTTAATTTCTCTTTCCTTACCTCTTAATTCTGAATTTAGTTAAATATCATGGCAAGGATATGATGAGCTGTCTTTTTCCCCATTTTTAGTAAATACCAGACATGCTGGGGTATGGTCAGTCCCAGGCATCACAGCAGGCAAGCAGTGATGGTTTATTTTGCATTTATTTATTAAATTTATTGGCTGCCCATTTTATCATGGGGTAACTGGGTGGCTTACAATATTAAATTTTAATCTTCCCATTCTTGTCCATGATCTACACAATTATTCTATCCCTTCCACAGTATTTGTTGTAATGTTCGTGGAAAAATTACACTGGTGCCAATGGGGCATTTTTCTTAATGGCAATTACGATTTACAGTGCCAGGGATTTCTAAAGACAGAAACTGGAAACATTAACCTTCCTTTCTAGTGATTGCATTTCCTTCAACTGCAATTCTCTCCCCTCTTTTATATAGTGTTTAGTTCACCTCCGAAAATCTTCAAAATCTGCTTGGCAAAAGGAAATGCATACTGCTAAAGAATCAAGATAAGCCATCACATTGGCTTTCTTTGAATTGCTCCAAAACTTTCTTCAACTACTGGAATTTTGAGAAGAGACCATCAGAGCAATGTAAAATACCCGAATGAAGAAAATCCCATCCATCTCAATGAGGTTGAGATGAAATTATTTATTTAAATTAAAGGACAATTGTCTCCAGATTATTAATCCAAACAAGTTGAAAGAACGAAATAAGAGGGGGGAGAGGAAAAGAGAAAGAAAGAAAGAAAGAAAATGAATTATTCTTCCATTTTTAATCTAACATCAGATTGAGATTTGGCATCACTTATGACAACTAAAGCTACTTTATGGCAATACAAAAATGATGGGTATGTAATTTGATCTCGGGTATTTTGTATTGTATTTGTTTTAAATTCACCAACATTATATTTCCTTTGTTCTTTGTGCAGATCATTCATAGCTAACTGACTACCCAGCACCCTACCCTTTTTTTCATCAGAGAACCTAGAAAATTCCTGTTAGAGTTGATATTGCTAAAGCAACAGGAGAGAAAAATTACCAATGGGGCACGTAGATTTAAAAGAACAGGTATGGAAACAGGTGTCCCAGTATGCTTAAATAGTCGAATGAGTCAGTCAGTAACTATTCCTGAAACATCCCCTTCCCTTTTTCAGCTGAAGATGTACCCCAGGAGTTAATGTCTAGCCATCCTGCTCCACTCTTTTGAAAACCTTATAATTGTCTTCTTTTATAATTCCCATTACATGTCTGAGGTCTTATTCTATAGGGAGAAAGACAATTTTATGATGTCTGGGAGACACTTGGAATTGCAGGCCAGGCGAGACACAGAAGCAAAATAGGGAGATCCCTTGCCTGGAGTTACTGTGGCAACTGCAGCTATAAATCTATCCTTGATGAACATGGTTTTGAAGGACTGGGTACCTCTTCCTTTCATGTTTCTGAATGAAGTGTTGAAAGAGAAACCCCTGGAGCTAATACTTAGGTGATTTTAAGCCTGTGAAAGCAAAACAACCAGAAGGCCACACAGATTACTTTGATTGGTAGAATGTCAACTGAACAGATATAAACTTGAAATTGGAGCTCTAGATATTTGTTCTGAGGTGACTTTTTTATTATTGGAGAGAGACCCAGAACAGAATTTATCTGTGTGTCTTTCTTTGAAATGTTTGAATGGAGAGAGTCAGATTACGATGGAGAGACCAAATGATAATTCCCTTGATAACATGGAATTCACTGGGTAACCTTGGGCCAGCCACTTAAATATGTGTGTGTGTGTAACTAGTGTGGTATTTCAGATTAAACAGTGTTTGCTAGCAGAGTACAAGTAGCACAATTTTCAGAGCTCTAAGGATGCATTGTAGATGGACATGGAGATTTAGATCAGAATGTTGAATAACTAGGCATTACTAAGGATAAGGATAATGAAAGCAGTAAGAGTAGCTGATTAGAAAATGTATATGAAATAACTTATGATATTGGAAGCTTCCAATGATGCATTGAAAGACATTAATTTTATCATGTTTCAGCTTTGTTGTTTATCCATCCATACTTCACTACCTTTATCAGATCCTTTTCTTTGTATCATCTATTTCTTTATTTTTCTCCTTAAAAACAACACCTACTGCAGCAGCAACATGTAGACCATGATTGTGTACATACTCAGCAGGGCAGCAATTTCTACTTTAAAAGTCTTGCAGTAGGTTTTCTAACTTTCAAGCTGTTCACCACTTTGCAATCAAAGATTGTTGAACTTTTTTTTTTTTAAGTGTCAGTAGTCCGTGCACATAAGTAGACATCCAAACATTCTTAATCAGGAAAGTTTTTCCTCGGTCTGTTTGATATAAATGTCATACAGACTTAAAGAGGAGTTGCTTCAATAGTGAGATGAATGGCACATAAATTAAATAATTAAATAAAATTATCATAATCAAAATCTGAGTCAATACCATGGCTAATGTAGCCATCAGTGGCCCCACACAGGCTTATTAATCCTCCCTTCCAGGAGATCTTGGCTGCCTGCTCTCCTTCATATCTCCACTTATTCTGTAAACTAGTGTTGGAAGTTAAAATCCATCTCTCTCTTAGGAAAATGAAATATTTTAGGATATACTAAAAAGGCAGAATATTTCCCCTAAAAGAGAAATAGAAACTCTAAGAGGCAGAAATTTAGCCCCCCCCCCACTTTTGCTAATGGGCCATTAAGGCCTGGACCAGTTTATTCTACATAACAAAGGTCTACCTCCTTCAGGCAGACCATAATAGGAATCCCAAAGCCCTTTCATTACATCATCATCCAGCAAGGCTCAACCAAGCCTGGGACTCAGGACAGCCAACAGAGTTGTCCCTGCATGGTTCCATGGGAGTCTGACAATCAATCAGAATACAAGCTCAAATTCAAATCCCAACAGAGGGCATAAAACCCAGGGACTTTCAGCATCTTGGCCCTTTTCACTCAGGAGCTCCAAGGCATGTGGTCCTGTCCACCATTAAACCATCTTTCCAAACAGCCTCCATGTTCCAGTATCCTTTTCCCCACTTGGAACTGAACCCAGAAGGATATTTCTTCAAACACTAGCTTGAAAATAGAGGAGGAATAAGGAAGGAAAATTGGCCAGTTCTTGAGGAGAAGATGGCAATTAATTTCTAGTCCACTACAGTTTCCATAATTATTTTGTTATGCTATTTTAATTTTAATCCTGCCTTTATTATCTTTATGAATAACTCAAAGCGACAATCATAATCCTTCTTCCTCCTATTTTCCCCATAACCCTGTGAGGTGGGTTGGACTGACCCAGAGAGTAACTGACCCAAATTCACCTAACTGGATTTCATGCTTAAGGTGGGACTAGAACTCCTGGTTTCTTAGTCTGATGCTTCTTCTTGATAAGAGAGGTCAAGCATAAAACAATGTCAGATATTTCTTCAGGTCTGGAAGTATTGGGGTTTAGCCACTTCTCTTCTTGCACTGTTGCTCAACACTCCACTCCATTTTAAAAACAGACCCCACCTCTTTCTGTTTCCCTCTGATTTCTTCTGCATGGCATTAGCAAGCCGCTCTGATTTTTTAACAGTTGCTATTTTAAACATTTGCCCTCTATTTACACTAGGAAATACTCTATGTGAGAAATCGGAGTTGAATTAAAGGAAAAGGTGACTTATCTGATTATTTTAAATGTACCATATTTGAGTTAAAAAAATTGGAGCAACAACTAGCTTGAATCAAAGAGATACAGCTAATTCTAGTTGTTTCCTGGATATTTGCTGCACATAAGAGATAAGTCTAAATTTGATGAGTTCTTTTTCTCTTAATTAGTGATCTTAAGAACACTTATCGTGTTCTCATTTATGTTTCATTATACCTTGTTACATTATCATGTTTCATTTTTCACCACAGAATTTCAAGGGCAAAAAATCTTATTTATGTTTGTGCTTCAACCTGAGTAGATTATATAATTGTTTTAAAGATCTTCCACAAAGAGAACATTAAAAAGTAAGGACAGTAAGACCTAATTTTATAGAAAAATAGATTGCTTGTCCAAGTTACTTCATAATGTCCCTGTATCAGCCATAGAGGGAAAGGCTGAGAATCTTTCTTCAGTATTGATCCTTCATGAAATCAAGCCATTACTGTAGTGATAGAAAGGGCTTCTGGCATAGTAATGAATTGTCCACAGTTTCTTTGCTTCCCTCTGAATTTTGCTGTTGACCTGTTTCACAGTAGAGAAAAGAGCAGGATAAGGATTCTGAAAACATGACTTGGCCACATGAAATAGTAGGAAAATGCAAATACCAACAAAGAAGAGCTGTGAGGAGGCTTGTGAAGGTAGTAAGTGAATTGTCAGCATCCCAGCCAAACTCTCCATCTAAAATCAGCACTCAGAAACAAAGTCCTTCCAAGTATGAATTTATTAGAGAAGTCATATTGGCACATCTGGAGAAACACAAATCTGAATTCCTGTGTTTTAAACTCACATCCAACCCCCTTTCTGATGACCTACAAGTCATACTCTCCAATCCACCTCAATTCTGAACTCCCGCCAAGTCCAGTCACTCCCCTCCAAACTCCAGCGGCATGACCTTGATCTCTGGTGAAAGAATGTTGTTGTGGATATCCTCCCTTCTCACTTTACTTCTATTCCCACGGTTACCCATCCTCCCTTGTGGAAGTCCCAAATCTGATTCAAGATGGATCTGGGGCTGACAGGAATCTTAAAGGAAAGCATAACATAATATTCTCTCTTTTTTCCCTCACATTCAAGCACAATCTTCACTCGTTCTCACCATTTAGGGCTCATCATCGCATCCTCTTTAGAGTGACACAGCCTTGATCCAGTAATTTGTCAGTGATGGTGCTCTCATTTTCCATCAAGTCTATAGATGAGTCATCTTAAAGTACTCTTCTGCTGCCCCAATTTTAAAATAACATTATTCTTCCTCTCCCAACACAACTGTTGCTATGGATATGATCTAGGATGCTTCACCAACAATGTAGTTGACAAGGAAAATATCTAGGATCACCCCAGCTTCACTGGACACAGCTGTTAAGCATACTCTGTCTCTTCCAGTCATGGAGCATTTTGGCTACAACGTGGCTTTTACAGAAAGATCTGATTGTCTAGTGCTTAATGAGAGCTTCCCAAATCCCTTGTCAGTTCATGCCTGGGCATTTAAAGTACACAAGTTTAATGCTGCTTTGAAAGAGTGCTAGATTTGTTGTTTTAAACATGGATTTAATACTCTTAAAAGTGCTCCCCTTGGGCTACACAGAAGGTCAATTTAAAATAGGAAAGAGAGTCAGGTTCTGCTAGTTGTGCAGGATTTCAATGCAGGTTTCCTGCTATTACTGCTGATGATAGGAGATTTCATGTAACTTTTTACTTTTGTATAATACCATTTTGCCTACCCTGTGGACTGTTTATGGGTGCTGCCAGCCAGGGCCTTCTCTGTCAGGTATTTCCTTGCAGCTCAACTCAAAGCTGGAGCTTGATCATTATCCATCACTTTCTCCTGCTTCACCCTCCATGTCCTTCCTTCCTTCCTTCCTTCCTTCCTTCCTTCCTTCCTTCCTTCCTTCCTTCCTTCCTTCCTTCTTTCCTTCCTTCCTGTGATCTGTCTGCCAGGCTATTTCTGAGTGCAGCTTTAAAATTCTTTTAAAAGAGCAGCTTGACTTTTTTGCCTGACAACTCCCAGGCTCAAAGGAGGACTTGGCCAGAAGGGCAGACTGTTTTAGGACTCTTTCAGAAGAATATTTGACCCCTGTTCATAAATAGCTCTACTGGCAGTTAACAGGCACAAAGCACTTCCTACAGTGGAATCTCCAACTAGTATAGGGTGAGGGGCGGAGAGTTTTGAATCTTTTCTAGGAAAGAAGCATCAGAGGCTGGTCATTCCCTTGAATTTCTGAAGTCTTTACATGGCTGCTCCCAAAAGAATGTAATGTCTGACAAGATTATTGCAAGAACAATAAATAAACAACTCTGATCAGCTCACCATGTTATTCTGGTTCATTGTGTTCCACACCCTAAGTTGTATTTGTTGGGCAACTTGAAGAACCAACTCCTATAAAGCTCCTAAAACCATTCTATAAAGCCTTAGTAAGACCACGCCTAGAATACTGCATCTAGTTTTGGTCATGAAACTATAAAAAAGATGTTGAGACTCTGGAAAAAGTGCAGAGAAGAGCAACAAGGATGATTAGGGGACTGGAAACTAAGATAATATGAAGAACGGTTACAAGAACTGGGCATGGCTAGTCCAGTGATGAGAAAAGGACCAGGGGGAGACATGGTAGCAGTGTTCCAATATTTGAGAGGCTGCCATAGAGAGGAAGGGTTCAAGTTCTTTTCCAAGGCACCTGAAGGCCAGACAAGGAATAATGAATGGAAATTGATCAAGGAGTGATTCTGACAGGATAATCAACCAAAGGAACAGCTTGCCTTTGAAAGTTATGGGAGCTTCATCACTGGAAGCTTTCAAGAAGAGATTGGATTGCCATTTGTCAGAAATGGTGTAGGGTCTCCTGCTTGGGCAGTGGGTTGGGCTAGATGACCTACAAGGTCCCTTCCAACTCTGTTAATATGTTAACATGTCCTCCATACTTTAAAATGAGATAATTGTTAGCTGCTTTTCTCATTGGCACATGGTGATGTTTGGCACAGAAGATAAAGCTGGGCTATTCACCAATAACTTTCCCTTCCTTGTCATTCATTAAAACAGTAAGGAAGCATCACTCACTGGTCTTGTTACTGTGGCAGAATAAAGATTGGCAATAAGAGCAAAACAGATTATTCCAGCATCCTATTTTGCCAGCCCCCAGACTGGAGCATAGCATTTAAATGTTGTTGTCTGGCTGTGCCATTAGGCAGGCAATTAGTAGCTTGTAGCAGCATCTCTCAGCTATTCTTCTCTCTCTCATTCCTGATCCCTGTGCTGTGTCTGGGGAAAGCTGACTACCAGATGTGCAATACAATAAAATATATTGGAGATGGGCTGACTGGTTTCTAAATATGCAGAAATTTTCTAAAAATTACATTGCACACAAATGTAATTAGAAATGTGTGAATTTGGTTAAGATTAAGATTCAATTAATAGAGTTGGAAGCAACCTTGTAGGTCATCTGGTCCAACCCCTTGCCCAAGTAGGAGACCTTACACCATTTCTGACAGATGGCAATCCAGTGTCTTCTTGAAAGCTTCCAGTGAAGAAGCTCCCACAACTTCCAAGGGCAAGCTGTTCCATTGGTTGATTGTTCTCACTATCAGAAAACTTCTCCTTATTTCTAGGTTGAATCTCTCCTTGATCAGTTTCCATCCATTATTCCTTGTCTGGTCTTTAGAAAAGTGCTTTAGAAAATAGCTTGACCCCTTCCCCTCTGTGGCGGCCCCTCAAATATTGTAACACTGCTATCATGTCTCCCCTGGTCCTTCTCTTCAATACACTAGCAATGCCCAGTTCCTATAAACATTTCTTCATACTGTATGTTTTAATCTCCAGTCCCCTAATCATCCTGGTTGCTCTTCTCTGCACTATTTCTAGAGTCTCAACATCTTTTTTAATAGTGTGATGACCAAAACTGGATGCAGTTCTAGGTGTGGTCTTACTAAGACTTTATAGAGTGGTATTAGTATATACAGCGTGGTATTATAATTGCATGGGATGTCTCTAACTTTCAAGGTTTTCCTATTCAGAATGTGCTACAAGCTATAACTTGCTAACATTGCTTACATTTAAAGCCATTTGTCATTGCTGCATTGTGGTCATCATGTTAATTTAAAAAAAAACTGGGAGAAGTCCAACACTTCACAGAGCAAAGTGATTCGCCTCTTTCCTGTAGTAATTCTCTCATATTTTTAAGTTCCATTTTTAAGTCCCAAAGAGATATCATCATTCTTACATTTTATAATCCTTTTTCCCAGGATTTTTTTTTTTAAATTGAGGATGGCTTTATAGTGGGGGTGAGGAAAAAGAAAGATAAGAAAGAAATAGGAAAAAAAGAAAATCTTGATAGTGCCCTTTAGCACAAAATGTTATCAATAAGTACAGGTGTTCAGATCTTTATTTCTATATGAAGTGTTGGACTTTTTCCCAGTTTTCTGAAATTAGCATGAATTGGATGTATCTAGTCAAGTGAAAAGACTAGGATGATATGATACAGTAGAAGTCTTCCAATATTTGAGGGGCTGCCACAAAGGAGAAGGGTCAACCTATTCTCCAAAGCACTGGAAGGCAAGACAAGAAGCAATGGGTGGAAACTAACCAAGGACAGAAGCAAGCTAGAACTAAGAGAAATTTCTTGACAGTGAGAACAATAAACTAGTGGCATTGCTTGCCTGCAGAAGTTGTGGTGCTCAATCACTGGAAGCTTTTAAAAACAGGCTGGAGAGTCATTTGTCTGAAATGGTGTAGGGCATTGGACTAAGGGACCTCCAAGGTCTGTTCCAACTTTATTATTCTGTTATCCACACACAAAAACACAGGGCTGAAGCCGCCCAATTTTTTTTCAGACACCAGGAAAGGACCTCTTCTCTTAAAGCCATAAACCCATATAAAGAAAAAGAAGGAAATTTATTTATTTGTTTGTTTGTTTGTTTGTTTGCTTGCTTGCTTGCTTGCTTGCTTGCTTGCTTGCTTACAGATATTCCACCTTTTTTTAATAAATGGGATTCACACCAATTTATTAAAGCAAAGAAAAGGTGCAACTCTTCGAAACTACACAAAAAAGAATAGAGGAAATGGCACAAGCTAGAAAAAGCAGGGAATAAACATACTGCCATTTTATTTTGAGAAGATGAATATAAAATCACACCCATGTGGCCAATTTGTTTATTCTCAGACTAGAAAACAAACACCTGATTTCACCTCGCCAAGCGAAAAAGAAAAACAAGATCATGCCAATGAATTAAAAGCAGGTCACTGGGTTTTATTCTTTAATCTTGCTTTTGCTGGTAGCATCTTTTTTATTTTGGTGTGGGCTCATACTTCTGAATAAACTTGTACATTCTCCAGAGCAGATTATGACATGAAATTCTGGTTTTGTCAGGCATGAGATTAGATTAGTGTCTTGAATAAGGCACAATTGTTAGTTTTCAGCCAACAAGTTAGGTGGGTTTTTTTTTCTAGAACAGACTTTTTATCGTGTTCTGCTGGAAAGGATTTTGATGAGATAGAGTAACTGAGCAGGATTAAATATTAGGATTGTGGAACACCTTGGAAATAATTTAGAAAAAGTGCTTCATGACATGCCTGCACCAATGTACTACAGCAGCAGTACATTGCATCGTCACAGTGTCATCATATAACATATTAGGACTTTCCCCCCCTTTGTTAAACTGGATGTGGGCATGGCCAGCCTGTGACACATCCAGCCTGCGGACCACAAGTTTGACAGCCCTATATTACAGCATCTATTTCCTGCTCATTAAAGTAGCTGTATCTTTTCTTGGGATAATGAAGCTGTTGTCTGAGGATAGGTTTCTGGGAAAAGTTACTGTTCTTTTTAAAAGGTTCAGATAGATGCTGTAATTGCACTCCCTATACTTCAGGGCACCTTCCTGGAATCAATTTCATTGCACAGCCATCATTACCCAGTGATGAAGGTTTTCAGAAGGGTGTTTCTTTTCTGCCTCTCCTTCCCTGTGCCAGGTGCCTGCAGCCTAGAAGGCAGTGATCTAAGCCACTTCAAATTAGTAAGTGAGACCGAGACTTCAGCAGGACTGCCATCTAATGCTTGGCAAACAACCCTGATCTATCAATCATTCATAAAGGAGCAAAAGACCCCAGGCATTCCTTGACTGTTACTTATTTTAGTTTAGTTTATTTTCATCTCTGAGTTTCACCTTCCCTTTCTTTCATTCCCATCTTGGCTTCCGAATGAAGGCTGCAATTTCAGCACCATGGTGCTAAAATCCATTATTAACTATGCTTGACTAACTGAGGTTAAGTACTCAGAAGTAGAAGATGGGAGGAAAAAAACAAAAAGGAAAACAAAAAGCAAATATACACCTCCTTAGCTGGACAGAAATTGGTGAGGCATAGCAGTAAATGCATAATAAAATCAAAACCCTTTTGACAACCAAGAAGAAAGTACTGTAAATGCAAAAGGTTTGCATTTATTCCCCGCGCCCATTTTCTCTCTCTTTTTTTAACCATAGGGCCTCTGCATTGCAGTTCAGATACCAAGGAAAAATAAATAGTGTAATTGTGGATATAGAGACCCTATTTTTCAGCCTTTCTCCACTGTACTTTATTCTTGCAAGTTGACTCTTTAGAATGGCAGCTGATAGCTATAAGTACACTGAAAGAACAATAGAAATAAAGCAAGTAAACATTATTTATGTCTATTATTATGATTACAGCTACTTTCCCTCCATTGCTTTGTAGGAATTTGGATTTTATAAGATTAGGCAGCATAAAAGTTTTTTTTTTCTTGGATTCCTAACTTCTTATGACACTTATTTGAATCAAACAGCAGTGGGTTTGAATTTTTTAAGGATTCAGTTCAACTTAAATGAATACAGTATAAAAACATCAGCCACTATCATGCTGAGGGCTATGATTGATACCTTTTCACTCAGTCAAGATAAAGACAAAGAAATTTAGATTATAACCTCAAGAATGTTTCAGGAACATTTCCACATATTTTAGTGCTTTCTTACATGGACATTGTTAAGTATTGAGCATGGGTTAGAATAAATGGAGACAAGCCTCTGAACGGTGAACTTCAGCTCTTTATTTGCATAGTG
>BHEV01026895.1:0-11006 GCA_004319985.1 Emydocephalus ijimae | reverse complement strand
ATAGAATAGAATAGAATAGAATAGAATAGAATAGAATAGAATAGAATAGAATAGAATAGAATAAAGAAGGAATGGAATAGAATGGAATAAAATCAAATAAAGAAGGAATGGAATGGAATAGAATAGAATAGAATAGAATAGAGAAGGAATGGAATAGAATGGAATAGAATCAAATAAAGAAGGAATAGAATAGAATAGAATAGAATAGAATAGAATAGAATAGAATAGAATAGAATAGAGTAGAATAGAATAAAGAAGGAATGGAATAGAATGGAATAGAATCAAATAAAGAAGGAATGGAATAGAATAGAATAGAATAGAATAGAATAGAATAGAATAGAATAGAATAGAATAGAATAGAATAGAATAGAATAGAATCAAATAAAGAAGGAATGGAATAGAATAGAATAGAATCAAATAAAGAAGGAATGGAATAGAATACAATAGAATAGGATCAAATAAAGAAGGAATGGAATGGAATAGAATAGAATAGAATAGAATAGAATAGAATAGAATAGAATAGAATAGAATAGAATCAAATAAAGAAGGAATGGAATAGAATACAATAGAATAGAATCAAATAAAGAAGGAATGGAATGGAATGGAATGGAATAGAATAGAATAGAATAGAATAGAATAGAATAGAATAGAATAGAATAGAATAGAATAGAATAGAATAGAATAGAATAGAATTCTTTATTGGCCAAGTGTGATTGGACGCACAAGGAATTTGTCTTGATGCAAATGCTCTCAGTGTACATAAAAGAAAAGATGAATTCATCAAGAATCATCAGGTCCAACACTTAATGATAGTCACAGGGTACAATAAGCAATCAAATCATACTAGGAAACAGTCAGTATAAATCGTAAGGATACAAGCGACAAAGTTACAGCCATACAGTCACAAGTGGGAGGAGATGGGTGATAAGGAGTGATGAGAAGATTATCAATAATAATAGTCGTGCAGACTTTGTAAATAGTTGGACAGTGTTGAGGGAATTATGTGTTTAGCAGAGTGATGGTGCTTGGGAAAAAACCTCCCCTTGTGTGTAGTTGTTTTGGTGTGCAGTGCTCTATAGCGTCTTTTTGAGGATAGGAGTTGAAACAGTTTATGTCTGGGATGTGAGGGGTCTGTAGGTATTTTCACAGCCCTCTTTTTGACTCCTGCAGTATACAGGTCCTCGATGGAAGGCAGGTTGGTAGCAATTGTTTTTTCTGCAGTCCTAATTATCCTCTGAAGTCTGTGTCTGTCTTGTTGGGTTGCAGAACCAAACCAGACCATTATAGAGGTGCAGATAACAGACTCAATAATTCCTCTGCAGAACTGGATCAGTAGCTCCTTGGGCAGTTTGAGATTTCTGAGTTGGCTTTTATGTGTTTTTTTTAAGGATGTTTTTGATTAGAGAACAAATCAACTCTTTCGAGAGCAAATCAACTCTCTCTTTCCATTGATAACATCTGAAGTATTGGAAGGTGCTATCAGATCTCCTTTAAACCTTTTCTTCCTTAGGCTAAACATACCCAGTTTCCTTAGCTGTTCATTGTTCAACTCATCCTGTACACCCCTGATCATCTTTGTTGCTCTTCTCTGCTCTCTTTCTAGGAACTCAACTTTATTTATTTTTTGTATAATGGTGACCAGAACTTTCTTTACTTGATACTTTCCTGGAAAACAAAAATGGAATATCTTGGTGGTCATCTGGTTGTTCCTTCCTTTGGCTTTTTTGAACACATCCTGCAGATTTCCTTCCTTCCTTCCTTCCTTCCTTCCTTCCTTCCTTCCTTCCTTCCTTCCTTCCTTCCTTCCTTCCTTCCTTCCTTCCTTCCTTCCTTCCTTCCATACAGATGAATTAAATCTGTCCAGATTTATTTTCTTTGAACTTGAACATCTCCCATTAGCTGTAGCTACACTTTGATATTTAAATTAGCTGTATCCTGATGGGAAATGCATTTGGTTTCCCAGGGCTGCTGCTGCTGAATTTACTCTGTTCAGTTCTGGAGCTGTCACTCCAATGTAGCCATACAATTAAACACACACACCAGACAGAGAGGAGGGAAGGACAGAGGGATGGGGGGGGGGGAGGAGAGAGACAGAGAGATTAGCAAAATCAAAATTCACATCCCATAACCTGCTTTGGAAATACTGCTCATTTAACTGAATTTTGTCTGAGTGCATAGAGCTTAGCAAACAGATCATTGAACAGTCAGAAAAGGACTACACTGCGTTTGTACTTGGATTGAGGAAGAGAACTTGGAAATCAAGATAACCTGAGCTGAATTTGGAGTATCTTGGACTGTCTTGTAAGATCTTGAACTTTTGGTGGAGCTTAAGGGGATATCTGGGGAAAATGGCAGGTTTTCCACTGACAGTCATATCTGCAGAGAATGCCTTCAGTCTGCTGATGGCTTGCTCCAGTCCATATTGTTGTCCTCAGCCAACCTGGGACATATGATATACAGCCACAAAAGATCCTTCATTCCCTCACTCTGATGTTAGCACATCCTGTTCCTCTAGTATCTTTGTAGATACTAAATATTCTATCCTGGTAGAGTGTTTTTCCTGTCTCCATTAATAGGCTGATGGAAATGAGAATTAATGGATAAAGAGATTTTTAAGCCATAGTTCTGACTGAATTTGCTACTTGGACTTTCTTTTCTACCTTCCTTTCTTCCTTCCTTTCCCTCCCTCTCTCCCTCCCTCCCTCCCTCCCCCCCTCTCTCTTTCTTTCTTTCTTTCTTTCTTTCTTTCTTTCTTTCTTTCTTTCTTTCTTCTTTTTCTTTCTCACATATATTGCAATAACAGCAGAAATACATTGAGAGAGAAGTAGGGAATGATGAAGAGGCTAGGTCTAGAAAAAAGAAACAAGGTTGTTCTAAATACTCTTCATTTCTATGTTTCTGCAACAGCTGCTTCTTTGTGATCTAAGACGACTTTGAAAACAACTGAAATAAAGAAACTCCAAGCAAATTCTCTAATTCAATCCTCCTCTGGAAAAAAAAGAGAGAGTTTAATGCGTAAGAATGCAAGCCAGCAGTTCTTTCATCTGTATTTATTTTTGCCTTTCCAGGTGCCTTCCTCATCCCTTACAGCCTCTTCCTCATCATTGCAGGAATGCCTTTGTTTTATATGGAACTTGCTTTAGGCCAGTATAATAGAGAAGGGGCTGCTACTGTATGGAAAATCTGCCCATTGTTTAAAGGTAAATCTAAAATCTTCAACCTATTTGGGGTACCGAAGATGTTTCAGCTATCAGTCAGTGGTTTGAGTTAAAGGAGATCTGAGCCTTTATGTATGTACCAATAGAACAGAATATCTGTTGCTTGGGGTTGAACTGTGGGGTCCTTGTTGCTGTCTTGAACTTGGTGATTTTCTTGCAAACATTTCATGACCCAACTAAGGAACTTCATCAGTGCTAGAAGGAAATGGTGTTGGAGGAGGAGGAGGAGGACTCTGGGTCCTTGGTGTTCTCTGAGTTTGGGTGTAAAGTACCATGAAGCTGTATATAAGTTTAAGTGCTATGGCTATTGCTACTTAGAGTGCCAGATTCTTAATTCTTCCAGGTGAACCAACACTGTACAATAGAGATCCTTTTCCTTACACTGAACCACAATAACTCTGTGTCGTATTTGTGCCTGGGGCCAAAGAGCAATGTTATTTCTTTAATCTCACGAATAAGGTGATTCCCAGTGAAGTTCGGTGACCAAGTTCCTGTATAATCTTTTTCCTTTGTCTTCAGGCGTGGGCTATGCTGTGATCCTCATAGCACTCTACGTTGGCTTCTACTACAATGTTATCATTGCCTGGTCTCTCTATTACCTGTTTGCCTCCTTCTCCATGGGGGAGCTTCCCTGGGTTCATTGCAATAATCACTGGAACACCCCCAACTGCACTGACCCCAAAGCCAATAATTCTGTATTCTTCAACGTTAGCTCCAAGCTCAAGAATACGCCCGCTGCTGAATTTTATGAGTAAGTCTGAAAGCTCTTCAGGGTTTACTTCATCTATCATTCTTGGATCTATTTCAGCATTTTCCATTTTGGGGGGTGGGGGTGTATGGATAGCCCTCAATTTACAACAGCTCATTTAGTGACAGTTCCAAGGTACAACAGCAGCGAGAAAAAAAAGTGACGTATGACCATTTCTTCACGCTTACGATGGTTGCATGCTCATGTGACCAAAAATTCAGATGCTTGGCACCTGACTCGTATTTATGATAGTTGCAGTGTCCCATCATGAGTTTCCCTTTTGAGACCTTCTGACAAGCAAAGTCAAGAGGGAAGCCAAATTCACTGAACATCTGTGTCAAGCTGACTTAATGACTTGAAGTCTACACTTCAAGATTGAGAAACATTCTGTAGGATTACCTGTCAACTCATAAAATATTTCTATGGTCTTTTTAGAGTTGCCAACAGAAAGGGAGAGGGAAAAGTGGCAGCTTGGAAATCAAAAGTGCATTCCAAAAATAGTTTTTCAAAGATAATAACTAGGTGACTGAAGTTTCTGCCACACAAAATTCTAACTGGAGAGCATGATTGATGACTCTTGGCTATGGATGTGTCCCATTGGAGGATATGAATTATGATACACCCAGGGGATGGGGGAAAACCAGCATCAAGGGTGACAATGAATTGTGTGTCTCAGAGTCGGCTACACCCAGACACTGCCAGACATGTTAACTCCCAATAAATCATTTTGAAGTTTTGGAAGTTTGGCTTGAGACTCATGATTTAATTGGGGTAACCACCAGAATCCTGACATTACCTACTCAATTATAGAAATATTTAGGGAGAGATTTGTGGATCTCATCTCTCTAATCCTTGCAGTTTCCCATGCTTCCATTAAATCCCCAAAGGGAGACATCATAACAAAATGTTCCCAGGTAGATTTTGAAAGTCAGTGTTGAATAACACAAAGCAACTCCCTAAGTAACATCTCCCATTACTTCCAGCAATAAAGTCACTTTGGATACTCCACCAAGAAAGAGCAAATCAACAAGCTAGAAAGTCTTTCATGGTGGCAGGAAGAAAATGTCTGAGAAACCCCAAAAACAAATGTATTTATATCTACAGATGCATTTATAGATTTCTTGAGTCTTATGTCATTTCTGGCTTGTTTGCTTTGGTTTTGGGTTTTGCTTATTTTTCTTCATGATGATGCTTTGTTTATTTGCCATGCTTTGCGGATCCCTTTTTGAAATCAAAAATTAGAAGAGAGGGAGAGGAAGAGAGAGAGAGAGAGACCATTGAAGAGAGATTGCAAGGAGAGAAAGAGACAGACAGACAGACGGACAGACAGACAGAAAGAGAGGGAGGGAGAAAGCTGTCTAAAAATAACAGAATGAGAAGAAATGGCACATCAGAGAATGAAAGTGAGTGCACCTGTATAGCTTGGCATTCAACCTGTGATGGTGCTCCATAGATAGCTTCATGCCTTCTAGAAAGGTTATCCAAAACTGTCTTAAGATGAGGACGTTCCTTGGAAATATTTTGACCTTGAGGTCCAACTTTGCTAAATGGATGCCTGAGATCTGTAGACCCCTGCCCTCTCTGTTTTGGAGCTGAGTGTCTAAGTTTATTATTTCTGGCTCCATCCTTAAGACCATGATTGGAAAAACAAAGAGTCCAACCCATGAAGGCACGTCATGTTCTTTTAAATTCTGCTTCCTGTTTAGGCTTCACTTCCTAAAGAGTATGCTTTCAGTATTGGTCACAGAAAGGAATAGAGCCTACCATGGGGAGACAACAAGACACCCATCCTTGTTGCTTATCCTTGCTTGTTAAGCAAGACTTATCAAATCTTGCTTATCAAAGTCTGCGAACATCATTCTGATGCATTCTTGAAAAAACCCTGTTGTGTCTCTAGAAATGCTGGAGGATTTTCTCTACCTTTAAGATATATTCTTAAGCAATGTCACCCAACAAAGATTTTTTGGGATGCAGAGACCAGTTGCTCAAGATCCCTGTGTAGGATTTGAGTCACAGTGTCCTGGCCAAGAATAACATCTTCTCAATGCCAAATTTTTATGGAGGTTCTCAATCATCCAGGTCACAGTTGTCCCAAAGACACTTTTCCAAAAGGCAACTGGACTTTCTTGCTTTTTTTCTCTCTTGAAAACATTTAGCTTCTCATCCAAGAAGCTTCTTCAGTGAAGAAGAACTGAAGAAGCATCTTGGATAAGAAGAAAAAAATGTTTTCAAGGAAAAAACCCAAAAGAGTTCTTATTTTTTTTCCTTGAAAATGTTTCACTTCTCATCCAAGAAGCTTCTTCTTCAGAGAAGAACTGACAAAACTTCTTGGATGAGAAGCTAAATGTTTTCAAGGAAAAAAAAGCAAGAAAGAAAAATGGCTTTGAGACTTCTAAATGTAAGTTTACAATCATAAGTCATACTTAACCTCCTTAACTGAAGAGAATCCCTGCAGTAGAAGATATCTATGCAGAAGATTTGACTTCTGTTGCCTTAAAAGTTCTGTATTAAGCAAATGTGCTTCAGAACTTTACAAATTGTACAGACATCTTAGTCAGTGATGGAATTCAAATAATTTAACGACCGGTTCTCTGCCCTAATGAGTTCTTCCAACAACCAGTTTACCAAACTGCTCAGAAAGTTAACAACTAGGTTCTTCTGAACTGGTGTGAACTGGCTGAATTCCAACACTGATCTTCGTGGAAAAGACCACAATTCATTGGATTTAATACCGACGATGATCTTTGTAGCATCCAGATCTTTGTAAGGACTATCCTAAACTTCTTGGAACTATTTCTGGGGGAAATTCCTCCTCTTTGGAAACTTTGTCAATTAAATGACATGTCACTTCCTGCTCTTTTATTTTCCCTTTCTCTCAAAAAGGGAAGTCCTGACTCTGGACGTGATTTTGCTCATCCCAGTTTGAAGTAGGTGGTACTTTCGCAGCAGGATAGGGACATACAATCATGTTCTCCACTATATGAGATGATCTAATTCTTCCTCTTGTCTCTTTGGATAGGCGGAGAGTTTTGCAAATTAGCCGTGGGATTCATGAAATCGGCCAGCCTCGGTGGCAGCTGGTGCTGTGTCTCTTAGTGGTAGTGATCATCCTGTTTTTCAGCCTATGGAAAGGGGTGAAGACCTCTGGAAAGGTAGGAGAATGTTTGTTTGTTTTTTAACTTAAAACTTTAATGTATTGTTTTGATTCCATTTGGATATCCAGAAGCAGTATGGAATTATCATAATATACAATACCAATGATAGATATTTTCCTAATAAATTAGGATTGCCAGATCAAGGTGGTCAAAAGTCCAGATGACCATTCAATGGTGGAAGTCCCAAAGATGCTTTTTCCAAAAGGCAGCTGGACTTCCTTGTTTTTTTTTTTTAATCTTTGAAATGTTTTGCTGCTCATCCAAGAAGGTTCTTTATTTCTAACTGTTCTTCAAAGAAAAGAAAAAAAGAAAACCAAGAAAGTCCAGTTGCCTTTTGGAAAAAAACACTTTTTCAACAGCCATGACCCAAATGGTTGAAAATCTCCCCAGACATCAATGCTGGTAGAAGGTTCTTAACAGGTATTAAGTGAATATCACGACTTTTATATCCCAGATATGCAAACTCTACACCAGATATGATTTATTCAAGGGGTGCAAATGGTGTGCTATCTTGGACATAATGCAGGATAAATTATGGAAGGTAAGTTTTTTTGAAGCCATGGAGACTCCCATATCAACCATACTAGACAAAGCAAAACAAATAATCTGGTTCAAGCGATAACAGCTTTCTGTGTTCCTAACAGAGACTTGCATTTTTAATCAACATTTACTGTTGATGGATGGATCCTATTGTTTTAATGTGTTGACCTTACAGGTTGTATGGATAACTGCAACACTGCCTTATGTTGTGCTGTCTGTGCTGCTAATCCATGGGCTAACGTTGCCTGGTGCATATGAGGGAATCAAGGCTTATCTCAACATCGATTTTGGACGATTGAGAGAAGCTCAAGTAAGTCTTCTCCCCTCCTACTTTCTGCTCTCTCAGTTGTTAAATTCCCATTGCAGATACGAGTGTAGTTACGATTCTCATGAAGGCACCAATGTTCTTCTTTGAACATTTGGTCTCCTCATGAGATTCATAGCTATAATCATTGACTGATTATTATCAAATATCATATTAAAAACCCAGCTTGATTTAAAGATGTCTTATTTATGTTTCTTGATTTGAATATCCCAACAAAGTATTTCAGAAGTAACTAGGACAGTCTGCATTAAAATATGAACCTCTCCAATTCTAGTTTGGATAATAATCTCTCAGACAACCTTATGGTCTAGTCTAATGAAGAGGAGGACTAGGGGTGAAATTAGAAAGGGTTTTCCAGGATTTGAGGAAGGGGTTCAACTATTCTCCAAAGCACCTAAGGACAAGAAGTAATGGGGGGAAGCCAGTGGTAGGATTCAATTTTTTTTTACTACCGGGTCTGTGGGCATGGCTTGGTAGGCTTGGCTAGGGGAAGAATACTATAAAATCTCCATGCAGATATTTGCCGGTTCTCCAAACTACTCAAAATTTCCACTACTGGTTTTCCAGAACTGGTCAGAGCCTGCTGAATTCCACCTCTGGTGGAAGCTTATCAAAGACAGATTCAACATAGAACTAAGGAGAAATTTGCTGGTGCTGGGAAGGATTAAATCAATGGAATGGCTTGCTTCCAGAAAGTGTGGAAGTTCCATCATTGGAGGTTTTCAAGAAGAGACTGGGCAGCCATTTGTCCAGAATGGTAGAGGGTCTCCTAGTTGAACAAAGGGTTGGACTAGAAGATCTCCAACCCTGTTATTCTATGTTTTCAGTTGCTTAATGTTATTAAGAGAATGATGGTGCATAATATCTTGAATGGACAGAAGCTCATTCTGTGGTTGGAGCAAAGGGGCCAAATGATGAACCCCCCCCCCCAATATTGTGTTGCAAACTCTGGATTTTAAGTTCTTGTGTGCAATGTTGTAACTCAAGTATGAAAGAGGGAGTTTGTGTGTGTTGTGACATTGCATTCCACATCTTGTCATTCTGGCATTCTTATGGTGAGGAACGGTCATTTATGCTTGGAGGTATATGAACGAAGCAATTGATGGTGGATTCTGCAGAAGTGGGGGTTATATTTTCAGGGAACCTCCAGCAGGGAAGCAACATTAGCAGAGCAGGAGTCTGATGTCTGAAATTAAATGTCATCTTCCCAAGGAGGAGAAGCCGTTGCTTCTCAAATCAAGCTTGCCCTACCAGGAAGAGTGAGTGGCTTATGTGCCATTGTTCCCCAGAAGGAGCTTCCTGCAAACATCTTGGTATCTGTGGATGTTCTCCAATTGTTTTCTTTTCCTTAGACTATAAATCTATCATTTATTATGTGCAAGCGAGCATCATACGCCATCCCTGGGCCAGAGCAACGTTCATAGCAAGGCGACATTGGAGCTTATAGGGGAGACCGACTGGCTGGCTAGCACTCCTTGTAAAAACATTTAGTTAAGTAAAAATAGTTTGGGACAGTCACCCTGGGCAGGATGGGTCCCTGGTGAAGTCAATAAACAACATTAGTGCAGAGGAAACAGTTGAGGAGGGAATGTTTTGGTGTAAATTATCAGGGGAGAAGGCTTCTTCACAAGGTTAATGTAAAGATTTAGGCTGCAGAGGATAAAGATGAAACAATACTGTGATATTTTTCCCACTGACAATGGATGAACCATGACGTATCAATGGCACAAGAACGAGACTTCTCCGGAAGAAGGGATAAATCCAGTATTTGTTAATATTTATTTATGCCTTTGTTGGACTTTGTGGCCTGTCATTCTTCAAGAGCTTGAGGCAATTTCCATGCAGATCTCGATGCTGAGCAGGGAGAAAATGGCCTAAAGTCAACCATTCAGGTTTACTCCAAAGCTTCGTCATAGTTTTTGAAATTTCTGAACCAGGTAGTCCTTAACTGATGACCACAATTGGGAGTAGAATTTCCATGGCTAAGCAAGGCAGTGTTAAATGACTCACACTTGATTTTGCAACCTTGCTGCTTACAAGCAAATTACTGCATTTGTTAAGTGAATCATACAGTCGTTAAGCGAACCTGGCTCCCTGCCACCTGTTGATTTTGCTTGTTGGAAGTTGGCTGGGAAAGTTGTCAATCATGTGACTCTGGAACACTACCAAATATCTGAATTTTGATCACCACAACCATGCGAATGCTATGATGGTCCTAAGTGCAAGGACCAGTCATAAATCAACTTTTTTTCAGTGACATTGTGACTTTGAGCAGTTGTCAAACAAATGGTTGTATTTAACCTGCATTCTTGCCTCATTTTTCTTGCGCCTTAAGAAACGCAAAAACAAACAAGCGCTTAAAGATGCATTCAACAATTAATTCTCTTTATGTAGGTATGGATTGATGCTGCCACGCAGATATTTTACTCTCTAGGAGCTGGGTTTGGCGTCTTAATTGCCTTTGCAAGCTACAATGAATTCCACAACAATTGTTACCGGTAAGTTGTGCTGGTTTAATTTTGTGAATATCTTTAATCTTTCTATTGGCCTTTTAAAAAAAAAAAAAAACTATTTTCATGTAAGGAGACATTACCTAGAAAATAAGAGTGCGCCAAAGGAAAACCAGGCTGTCTGAGAACACTGTGGATGGACACCATTAAAGCTGACACCAGACAGAGCAGTGGTCGCCAACCAGTGGACCGGGGACAACTGGTGTCCATGAGAAAATTTTGGTGGTCCACAGAGAAATGTCACCCCCAAAGCAATTAATCCAGGCTGTGTGGAAACACAAGGCTGTGCCACCCACATGGCCCACGGGAACACAAGGCTTGCGTCACTTGCACTGCAAACAACACGAGGTAGTGAGGGGAGTGGGGAACTTGCCCCACTCTCCCCACATGCCTGGCCTGGCCACTGGGCTGTTTCTTTCCATTTAATTATTTCTTCTGCTTTTGGCTGCATGCAAGGAAAGCAGCAAAAGTCTTTCTTTCTCTCCATCAGAAATGAGTCTTTGGGACCCT
>BHEV01026893.1:0-16402 GCA_004319985.1 Emydocephalus ijimae | reverse complement strand
CCTCTCTTCTGTTGCTTTCTAATATTATACTTATTTTTCAAGTTATTATTCCTTTTCTTGGTTGTTTTTTCAAATCTTAAAAGTTTTCATTCTCTTTCCCCCCCTTTCCTTCCCCCCCCCCCCGCATAAAATTACTTGTTCATTAAAGATGGCTTCTTCTTTGACCCAGTCTTCTTGTCTGCAGGCATTTCTTGTTGTTTCTCATAGTTCGAGATCTCCATTTCTAAGAATTGAAATACGAAGCCAAAAGAACCTCTCCCTTCTTGTGCATCTTCTTTGTACTTTTTAAGTTTTATTTTCAGTTCATCTAAAAGTAGTGCCAATTTAAAACACTTTTAAATAACCACCCGATTGATTTTAGTCATTCAAATGCAATAACCAAAAATTCAGAGATCACCAAATAATCCAAATACTCCCACACTGTTTCTTCATGCTTCTTTTTTTCCACTTTCTCTTCCTGGGGGGTCTACTATTTTGTAGCCAAGTTTCAGTTAAAATGTATCTTTTAGAAGTCTTGTTGAGGTTTTACTGTAAATTCCTTTTAATTCCAGGCAGTCTCCTCCTTTTTTTCCAGATCCTGCCCTTTTATTCTTTTTCTCTCCTTTCTTGCTTTTAAAAGGTTTCAAGTATCCAGAAATCTTTATTTTCCCTTTGACATTTTATTTTCAGCTTAAATGCCTGTTGAAGTCAAAATGGATTTTTTTCCCAATTTCTTCTTTAGATCTCTTAGCTGTCAGTATAGGGAAAAGGAGAGAAGAAAAAAAACCAAATCCTTTCCCTTTTCTCTCTCCTTCGCTGCTTCAGAATCTTCTTTGGGAACAATGTTACTTTTTTTTTAGTTTAAATTCCAGGGTACCTTAGTTGTTGCTTTTGCAGTTGAACCCGGTCAACCAAAACTTTCTCTTCTTATCTTCCTCCTGCACATTCTTTTGCGGTCAAGTTCTTCTTTGAGGTGACCATTTCTGACCACCGCTGCAACCGTCTTTGGGAAAGGGAGTAATGGCCAGCTGAGGAGGAGAGATACAGCTCTCCTCAACCCTGCCAGCAGTCTCCTCCTTCTTCACCACCTCTACAGGGTGGCTTAGCCCTGAAACCAGCTGGCTCGGGGTGCTCCAGTGGCGAGCACGGATCAAAACCACACATGATCACAGTTTCAGTCTGTCCACGAAGAGGCTCAAACCGGAAGTCCCAGAAGGACTTCTTCTAAATGGACTTTTTCAGTTATGCAAATCTGTGCAGCGATGTGAGTGTCAAGGGATGGGGACAGTGGTGGGTTGCAAAGTAGGTTGCCACCGGTTCGGTGGGCTCGCTTTGCACGTGTGCATACTTTGTGCCCGTGTGCGCATCAAACTTGCACTTTGCGCACTCACCAAGGCTTTCCTACTCACCTTCTGCAATCCTGCATTCTCCCTGTAACTTCAGCAGCTTGGCACGCGGCAATCTGCTGTACCGTGCAAAGCAACTGCGCTTCAAAAGCAGGGAATAAAGGTCAGCATGGGAGCCCAGGCGGGTGGGTGGGCCCAATAGCAGCTCCTCAGAGAGAACCAGTTTGTTCTCCACTGATCTTCAATGATGCCTGTTATGAACTAATAAAAAAATGCTTAAAGTTTTAACAAACCTTAAAGAAAAAGCAGGGTTCTAATCCTGCACTTCTGATTGGCCGATAATAGCGATATCAGATTGGTCCGTTCAGGGGAATCTGATTGGCTGTTAACGGGCCAACTCTCATTGGTTCAAGGGTTTAACACTTCCATGTTTCTCATTGGCTACTAGGTCAGCAGCCTGCCCCATAAAAGGGCTGCTGCTGCCCTAGGGTTTTGCTCTGTTCAGAATGATTAATAAAGAGTTGAAGTTCACTGTTCACTGCCTCGTCTCCGTTCCTTGCGCCCATGCGCAGAACTTAACAATATCGGTACACCAGAACTTGGCCAAACTGGTAGAATAGCACCACTGGATGTGGACCATGCTACAGAAAAGGGTAACATTTCCATGCTTCCTATTCCAATATATCTCATGAAATGAAATTGTAAAACCTATGGACAATAGGGCAATACTTGAATACAGATGTAATGATCACATTTGACTTTCCAGGTATTTGCATTTTGACAGGGCTTGAAAGCTATGCCAGGCCAGGTCTGGTTTTTATTTGGATGAAACAACACAAATGAATATTAGGTAGTTGCTTGAACTGGGAAAGTCAGGTACATCCCAGAAGAAAGCAATAGGAAAGAACAAGATCCTTCCTATGAATCCCCAAGAGTCAATTGCAAGTGTGAATATAATTTATCTCGCACCTTCTTTCCTTTCCACATCCAGGCTGCAAAATAGAAAACACAACTTGAAATGTTGTAAACATTGTCCAATATTTTGTATTACCTTCTTAAATAAAACATGAGTTTTGGAACTTGCAAGGCTGAATCTTCTGTAAAAAAAAACAAAAAAACGGGAAAATGGAAATATGCAGAAAATGTAAAATGTAAAGGGAAAGAGAAAAAAAGCTTTAGCAACCTGGGAGAAGGCAAAGGAATTGTTACATTCACAGTTCTTTTTAAAGCTGGAAAGTTCTGTACCCAAAAACAAAAGCATCCGACATGCAATATAGCAAGTTATTTGTGTTAATTACTGTTTTGTTGCAAGACTAACGAAGTTTTAATCAACAAAACTCTACATTTACACAGATTGCAAAGAGAGGACATCTGCAGAAGTTAATGCCATTTTTAATTCCTCGGGCATTGCAACACCTGGAAAAGCCACAGGGAAGAAATCATAGATCCTTTCTGAAATTACTGTGGCATCTGTCAGCTCAGAAGGAGGTATGCAATACTTACACGGCAACAAGCATTATACCATAATAAGCATCCTACGTTGAGCTTCTCCCCTGTCTTCAAGCATGTTCTACCAAAACACATAAGGAAATCCATGCAAAGAAACAAACAGCTTGCATTGGAATGCAAAGGAGATACCCTTGTAGTTCAGACAATATTTAAGTCTGGTCCAGAACTTTTTTAAGAATGGCCATCTGAAAGTTCACAATCTACACTTGAATGAGCAACGTAATTTCTGCCTGCCTTGAAGGCATGGCTTAATGTGGAAGTTCCATTTTAGGCTAACAAATTTTAAAGATCTCTAAACTTTAAGTCACCATTAAAGAACTGAATATTTCCACGAGGAATGTATTCTCACGCAAAAGTGTGTTTTACCCCAGTCTCTAATTCAGCTTTAGGAAAATTAAGGAAATACAGTAACAAATAATTTGCACCAAAAAAAAATGTTCAAGTCCCAAATGTTCACTATTCTCCTCCAAAGTTCTGTCAAACAGTGTTGAATGAAAAGTGCAGCTGGAAGTTGATGCTATGAAAGTTTCTGCTTTTGCTAACACAGAGCGCAGGCTGCTCATTTTCCACATACATAGATATGCCATGCTTATCAATGAAAGCAATTTAAGAAGTATCTGGCACATCCCATTTTGTTATCTTAACAGACTTAGGGCAAATGCCTAATGAGGTATGAATGTATATATGTATGCATGAGTATTCATATCTGCAAACTTTCCTGGATTTAGAAGCAAGATGCAGAATCACTAAGGTCTTCATCAGTTCACAACTAGACACCGGCAAATCGGTCTACATAGGCTGCCCTTAAATACCACTTGGAAGCTTAAATGGGTTGTGAATATAGTACCTGGATAGTGTTAGACTTGAGATTGGACTACATGACATCTCATCTGTCCTGGCTTTCCAGTCAGCTTCCAGATACAATTCAAGATGCCACTGATCCCCTTTACAATCCCACATGAATCAGGCACGATTATGTCCAAGGCTTCCTGTTCAAAATGGAAACTGCCTGTTCTGTAAGATTTGGAAAAGAAAAATTAATCCATTCCATGCCCACATGTCCCAGACCAGGACCTTCTCGCATCTTGCTGTGGAACACTTTACCACCAAAAACAAGAACCATTTCCTTTCAACTAAGTTGCTGAAAAGAGCTGACATTTCAGTTCTTTAGTTTTTAGCTGTGGAAGAGAGTATTTGGGGAACGCTTTCCTTCATGAACTATGTCTACCGGTTGGTGCTATTGTAAGACATATTCATTGTCACTGTTTTGATATTTTTAAACTTTTATTTCTGTTGTACGCCAGAGCTTTTCTAGACTAAAATATCCTAGAAATACTAATAATACAAAAACAGTGACTGTCAAACAACCCTTTGAATTATTGGACACAATCAGAATTTTCGGTCCAACCATGACCTAATCAAACCTAATTAAAATAAATTAAAATAGCAACTGGTCTGATAATGTTATAATTCTAAGAAAAGCTCCTTGGTTCTTTATTATGCATCCAGCAATGAGGTAGAAATCTGGGGCTCAAAGGCATATTCAACATTTTAACCTGTGGTAATGCACATTCAAAATACAATGAATGGCAACTACCATCTTTAAGAAGGCAAAGTATTTCCGACTACTCTAATCTGACAAAATATGCCCTAAAACCTTAATCTATTTTTGTCGCCTTCTTTTTTAACTTCACTCATCTTACATTTATGTTTTCTAAGAATACCTCCTTGACCTAAAAGGAGCCCACAGGCATTCATGCAAACAAAGGAAATGCTGGAGGCAAGATATCTTCTTTTAAACTGATTTTTTTCCCCAGTGGTGTTGGATGGTTTATTTATGTGAACTCATTAATGACCCTAGGGACCAAGTCATTGCCCCGATCAAATGATATAACATATTGTCATCCCACCCAGGTAAACCAGACAGGAAATGCAACAAGATGAACTAAGGCTACTTCATCATTAATAGAATGTTGCAAATCTGAAGATAAAAATTTCCCACTGCCACTTTTAATGGCTTGATCCATTAGGATGGGTCCTTCCTAAGTTTGTTCCTCTGACTGTTAAGCCACTGGGGGTTCCTCCCTCTCTCTTTTCTGATTTTTTTCCTAGGCAGCATGTCTTCCCCTCATTCCCCAAGGTCATCCACACATGCCATTACACATATCCATACAACTTTCATTTAACACACCATCACCCACTGTTTGATCTTTTCTGTGTTCTTCTTTGCCATATTTATTTCCAGTTAGACTTTTGTTCTCTAGGATGTTTTTTTTTTTTTTGTAATGTGGCCTCTGCTATAGAAGCTCCAAAAAGCTGCATCAGTACAAGATCAGTTTCTACCATACTTTTCATGCAACCTTTAGCCTCATGGTAATTTAACATTTTTGAGAGAAATGCAAAGGTTTTGAAAATAAATACAACTGAAATTGTATGTTTACTTTATTGTTCACTATCATATTAGCTTTAAACTAATAGTGCGCTAAATAACTTTTACAAAATAGAATTTCCTAATTAATTTGTAAGATAATTCCATTATAGGGTTAAAAAGTAAAGTTGCCCAGTTAATTGTGACTTTTGATTACTTCATAGATGCATAACTTTCTTAGCAACAGTATCAAAATTATTGCCCACTGATTTAATCACTATAGTTTTTCAATCTCCTTTTCTACTTTTCAGTCTCAGTATGTCTCCATGCTCTATTATCCAATTGCTATTTATGTTCAATCCAGTTTAGATTTTTTTTTTAAAAAAAAAAAAGCTGGCCATTTTATGGTTAATAGTGTCTTGAAGTTTAAGGTTAAAGTTGCATTTTTTACTATTCACCTCACAAAATAGGACTGACATATTGACTAGTTCAATCAATGGTTATTCAGCAGCAACCATTTACATTAGATCAAAATTTCTGCCTTGGTGCTCATTTGAAAAAAATATGGGAGGTCAGTAGAAATTTTATTTTATTCTATTTATATTACAGACTGAGCTTGTATTGCTTATTTTGTTAAAAGCTGTGATTTTTTTCCTTTGAAATAATCATTATCAGTAAAGTCCTTTCTACAATGCTGATTTTTTTTGGGATTCACATAATCCATTAGTGCCAGAATAATGCCTAAAAAACTTGGAAGTAACCAAAAACAGAGGTGAATTATGTATTTCAGCTAACATCAAAATTGCATTGAAATAAGCCAAACAGTACAGTTCTGATGCTAGACAATTTATTTAAAATACACCTCCACTACAATTCTGATTATGGTTTCTCAGAGCATTTGATGGAGGATATCACTTTGGAATATACAAATGGCACAGGCTGCTCTGGCTTTTACAATGTTAACGTTATTGGTCATAGTTGTGAAAAGTTATTCCAAGAACCAGGGAACCTAAAGAAAGATTTAAAAAACAACAACATTAAGTTACCCATTTTTATGATATGTCATCTTGGATGAATATCAAGAAGATTAATAATCTTTAGATGAATCAGCCACCAAACTTGCCTTTTCAGGAAATGAATAATTCCTGCTTATTGTTATTGACTCACTCATGTAAATTAATGTACAAGCCAAATTATTCCTTAATCAATTCTGGAACTGAGTTAGAAAGAGGGGCAAATTCTGTTTAAGAAAATTGTCCTGTTATTTCTAAATAAACTGTATAACATTAAAATTATGGCAAAAATAAAACTGTATTTTATCTGAATGGGACATGGCTAAAATATCTGTAAGTCTATTATATAAATAAGTAAAACAGCTATCATTTCCATATTTTTGTTTATTTATTACACACACAGATATATAGGCACCCAAACAGATAGATATACAGAGGCAGAGATGAGATAGAGGTAAAGATAAGGACAAAAATAGGTAGAGGTAGGGATACAGATATACTATACTGGACTGTATTTATTTGGCTTATTTCAAAGCAATTTTAATGTTAACTGAAATTTCTGTTTCTTCTAAATTTATTACATACACACACACACACATACACACACACACACATCTATATACACATACACATACAGAGAGAGAGAGAGAGAGAATGGATGAAAATATATGAAAATCTATTTTTGTAATGTAAATATTACAAGCAACAAGATGTGCCTGCTTTTCAAATATACACCCAGGTATGTTGGTCAAAAAGATTTAAAAGAAGTCAAATTTTGTGAAAATGCTGCAGTCAATAAGGCATACATTTAAATATTAAGAAGCATCACTCCTACTAGCTCTGCATTATAATAAGGACTAAAAACATTTATTTATATAGGTATATAAAATCAAAGCAAATTATTTGGTAGAATTAAGGAATGATTTACATGGAAGCTAATTACAATTATGGCAGGGGGAGGGAAATAAGGCAGACATTCTTTCAAAATCAGGCACATTAAAAACATTGCTCTAAAATTGCTTAAAATTGTGAATATATTTCCTGTACATAAAGAAAGATCTAGGTATAAATTTAGCAAATATACTGGGAAGAAGATTTTCAATGTAACTTAAAAGCTACAAATTGAACTATATATGGGATTTGATATTAAAAACAGCACTGGATATACACTAAATGAAAGCTTTCATAAGTGAATTCACACTAGGAAAATTATTATATTTTCTCAGGGGTTAATGATAATTGCTGGAACTACAGATCTGTTCAGGCAAATAGTACTTCTGTCCCAAATCACAGAATATTTTATGCTGATCATGAGCTATATTAAAGAGAAAATTCATTGCAGTCTTTTGAACCTTTAACTATTCTGTTTTGCCATAGAAATTTTTTTAATTTCATTACATCATCAATAATTATCTGAGCTGTGAATGAAGCAGAAAATTACCCTTTCAATATTGGTCCAGAAACTGATCTATAGAAAGATAATTTTTGCCGCATTTGGTGAATGTCGAGAACCTGTTATAAAATAATGTGTATAATGTAGTACAAACTGAGGATACACAGTATGTATGATCACTACAAGTGTGTGTGTGAGAGAGAGGGGTGGGCAGAGTTTGCAAATTCATTACTGGAAATTTAAATACTGTCTCTTCCAAATGATGAATGTGTTTATTATAATTTTATTATTTTGCTTCTATTTCACACAGAGAGGAAATTTTTATTATTTCCTTTTTTCATTTCTACTTGATTTAGAAAGTTGCAGAGAGGAGTGTTGAAAAGGAATACAGTAAAGCAATGACAAATTTTACCTAGCTGTATTGCTCATGAAGTCAGAAAGCTGCCTATGAGAGCTGCATAGATTTATTTCAAAACGGTGCCGTGGAGCACACAGCACCCAGAAGTAGCAAAGCTTCAAGGTGACTATACCTTTTCTTGGAAGACAACCACACATCCTGGGCAAAGATGCAACTGCTCTAAAAACCTGTTGTCCAGTACTACATTTCCAATCTTGTATGCTCCAAAATTCTGAAATACCATAGTTGTAGCAGACAATTGGACTGCTTAATATTGTTAATACTGCCCTCATGAAAGCTTACAGAGTGAATGGTCTACCTAATACATTTCTGGGAGGGAGGGAGGGAGGGAGGGAGGGAGGGAGGAAGGAAGGAAGGAAGGAAGGAAGGAAGGAAGGAAGGAAGGAAGGAAGGAAGGAAGGAAGGAAGGAAGGAAGGAAGGAAGGAAGGAAGGAAATTAACAAATTCCTCTTTACACAGGATAGTTTTGAAGACTATATTAAAGCAGTTTATTACATGCCTGGAGCACAAAAAAAGTATGCAATGAACTCTGTTGTTTTATAATTAAAACTTCAATACCTTAGCTTCATTAGTCTTATGTGCTTCTACATATACTTAAGTCACTAGCGGGTATCCTTCATGTATACACCTATTGCAACCTATAATGCACAGGGGCACAAAACCATCTGATAAGGACAATTAGTAGTATTCTTTCTTTTAGAAATGTGGTATGTAAACCTAAATTCAGTATTCCTTTAGAAAATAGATCTACCAGTGGAAAAAAAAAGAATATAAAAATACATTACAGGTAGTCTTCAACTTACGACCACAATTGACCCCAAAATTTAAGTTGCTAAATGATAAATGTGTTAAGTGAGTTCTGCCCCATTTTACAACTTGTATTGCCACATTTGTTAAATGAATCACAGAAGTTGTTAAATTATAACATGGTTGTTAAGTAAATCTGGTTCCCCATAGACTTTGCTTATCAGAAGGTCATAAAAGAGGATCACATGATCCTGGGGTACTGCAACCGTCATAAATTTGAGTCGGGTGTCAAATGTAAATCACATGACCACAGATCATAAGTGTGAAAAATGGTAACAACTCACTTTTTTTTAGTGCCATTGTAACTTCGAACAGTCAACTAATGAACAGTTGTAAATTGAGGACTATCTGTATTTGGAGAAAGACTGAAAAAATGACAGTTCACTTCTTGTTCAGCTACCAAGTCAGTAAGTAACCATTTCCAAATAAAACACCAATTAAAAAAAAATCATTTTCTGACTAATGCATACATATACAAGCAAATTTCATATGCTTGACAATAGCACATACCAGGGTGACGGTAACATTGGAATAGGTGTAGAAGAAAACTATATAAATGAGACACTAACCAGTAATCTTTACAAAGTCTCTCTCTCTCTCTTACTCTTGCTCTCGTTCCTTTACATACATATATACAAAAACACAAACACACAGAAACACACACACACACTGCTTCTTTCCCAGAATGTTTTTTTAACTTTACAATATATGTTTATTGCCTTTCTTATTATCTAACTTTAGCTGTGCTCCATGGCATAACACACACACAACAGAGAAAAAATGTAGGGTGAAGTAGTCCATTTGTGTTATGCTACTAGAATCATGTGGTAGTAGTACCTACTTTGGAATTGTTATCTCAGTATATCTGTTAACAATAAAACCTGGTGCAAACTCACCAATTGTTTATTATATGGTTGCATATTGTTTTATATTCTATAATGAGTCTTGATATTGATTGGACCCTTCAGGCTCACTACATTATAAATACATTATAAGTGAATGAAACACAAAGGAAAGAACAAGATATATACATATGTTGAAAAAATGGATATTAGGAAAAATCTGCACTAATTTTTTTAGGCACCAAAAAACTGCAAACCAATTTGGAAATATTATTAAACAAATGCTGTAAAAGTAATAAATTGATGAAAAACAATGTGAGAATCAATCAATATTGTTAAATATATCTATATACAAACACACACACACACACACATACAGGGACACAAATATATGAGAAGTAGAATATCTTTAATCTTTATATACATATACACGTGAATATATGTATGTATCTATGAATATCTGTTTCTTCTTATACATTTTATATATTTATGCAGATAATACGTATCTGCACAAATGTATACAAATGTTTATGCTACTTATGTTTATTTTATTTGAAATCAACATTTACACTTATTTCTAAAACTATTGTTAAAATTCTTTTTGTTTTGAAGTTGATATTGTGTTCAATGAGATTTATTCCTAGGCAAAGGACTTAAAGAAATAATTTTAAGAAAGTTATAATATGAAATTATAATTTTAAATATATGTAACTACCTCTGTCTGAAAAGAAAGGAGAGCAAGCATTAAAAAGCACTTTTAATAGAGGAAAAGGTCAAAATGGACATATCCAAGGACACACAGCTTAGATACTATATGCAGCAGACATATCTATTTCTATTTAGTATGATATGAAGCACTTTTAGACATTGTTTGCTGTGTTGTGTGGTACATTATTCATTTTGAAGGGATGCTTAGAGTGGTATTTTACAAATGGAAGAAAATAACTACTTTCACATACATTTGTGATTCAAAACCTTCATTTAAGCAATGACACCCATCCATCAACACTATCCCAATGCTGCATATGGTGTTTTTTTTTAAAGTTCTTTATTACTCCTCTTCATACAAAATGAGAAATCCTACATATGCAATGCCATTATAGCACATCAGAAATTCACTAGCATTTTTAATACATTTCTACAGGAGCAATCAGAATGAGATAGATGACCTTTGCAGGGAGGCCAGTGCAAGCTAACTGCAATGATTGGGGCCAACTTTGCCCTTTAAATCTTAGGGCAACTTGTCTCAACAGAGTAAGAAGGAAAAAAAACTACTGGCTTGCCATAAAAATTACATGCTGAAAAAGATTATTCAAATTTTTATGCATTTATCATAGATTTTTCTGTACTGATCCTTGAAATTAAGGTATTTTCCTTTGTCCTATTTCAGTGGTGCTATTCTATTGGTTCGGCCAGGTTCTGGCATACCAGTAGTGCCGAAGAGCAGCGGAGACCGAACCGGTTCTCTCTGAGGAGCGGCTGTTGGGCCCACCCACCTGCCTGGGCTCCCCTCCTGACCTTGATTCCCTGCTTTTGAAAAGCAGCTGTTTTGCGCGGCACAGCAATTTGCCACCCATCAGCTGTTGAAGCTACAGGAGTGTGCAGGATTGCAGGAGGTGAGTAGGAAAGCCTCTGAGCCTGTGCAAAGTGCGCATTTGGCACGCTTGCACAAAGTATGCGCGTGCACACAAAGCGTGCCCACCAAGCCACATCCACCAAACCAGTGGTAAACTACTTTGAAACCATCACGGTCCTATTTGTGTTGGTAAAACACAGCACTGGCACAAAGGGTCTTTGTCAAGCCCTGGAATCTAACATAGTATCGGATTGGATTAAGAAACCTTAAGATTGCTTGTAAGTCTGGTTTATAATGGAAAAAAATAGACAATACTTTAGAATTTCTGTTAGAGCACTGAGGCTACATAGCATATTCAAAAGTCTGGATCCACATATGAGCATAGCCACTTCATGAACATATTAAGCTGTCAGTTATTATATTACATTGTTTTAGTTATTCTCTACCCAAGAGTAAATGGAAAATATATAGAATATAAATCTGAAAAGGGAACAATGCAAGTTGCAAATAAAACTGGGCCACATCTCCCATTTTTCCAAGCATATCCTTTTCTTGCAAAAGCATACAGAGTTTTCCATAGTTTTCCTAAAGGAAATGCTGGGGGAAGGGGCATTATTTACATTAATAAAATATCTTTTATTTTTATCTTTCTTTGCTAAATATGTGTCAGGAGTTCAGCAATTAGTTTTGTACTTTCATAGCCCACTGATGTTGGGTGGCCAAATAAATTTAAATAAATAAATAATAGTTATGTGGATCATCTCTCTGGATGAACACACAGATATCTTTAATGTTGCATGATAACTTGTCATAACTGTAAATTAATTGTGGAATTGTAAATTTCAAAAACTCACAACAGATGGAGCAAGGCTAGCTTCAAAAAGGAAGCTATTTCACAAAGATAGGTTCCAGGGCCCCCCCTACACACACACAATCTGGGGAACAATTAAAATTTTCTTTCTTTCTTATCGGGCAGGTTAATTCCAGTGGGAGAAATCCTAAAAATACTTTGGCACCAGAGCTGTCAACCTTCAGTAACCTTAAGTAACCTTAAGTAACCAGAATGAGACACAAGAGCTGATCAAAGAAGTTACTTTATTGCTATTTGCCTATTTACAAGAATCTCATCACATTAACTGTACTGTCTTGAGAACAACCAGATGAGCTCTTTAGGGATGGATGGGAGGGGGTTTCAGGTCTGTGTTGGTTCCTCCCTTGCAGGGAGTCCAAGATAGCCAGTCTTCACTCTCCACCTTATCTTACAGATACCACCACAAGAGTAGTGGATTGGGTATGGTGGCATGATTTGCTATGATAAGATACTATGGCTGGTTTTGTCTCTTTCCCAAAGAAAAAGTCTCTGAGGCTTTGTATTCAAGACCTAATCACTTTTGGGCTGTTTCTTAAGCTAAGAAACTGAGCTTACAATTTGGAAAAGTGCAATATCCAAATTCCTATTAGAATGAACATTCGTATCAACATAATATATTCAATAGTCACATTAACATAAAAGGTTAAATTAGGTCAGTTCATATAAAAAAAACAAACAAACTAGGTCTTTTAACTTTCTTAAAACCTGTGATATTCAAGCACTGAGAGAGGTTTTGTTTCTTGCTCCTCTTAAATATGCTTGTAAGACAATTAGGAATATCAGAAGGCAAAAATCAAATGAATCTTCCTAGCACTATGTGTTTTTTATTTTTTCCCCCTTTTTGTTTCTAATTCATATTCATCATGAATACTTCATCCTCAAGCTTCTACTAAGCCTCCCATACTGAGAACAGTGTTTGCCAGTGATTGCCTCCCATACTTCGAACAGTGGTTCTGCAGAGAAATGTCACCCCCAAAGCACCCCCCAAAGAAATTAATCCAGGCTACATGGGAACACAAGGCTCTGCTGCCCACATGGCCCGCAGGAACACAAGGCTTGCATCGCTTGCATTGCAAATAACACAAGGTAGTTAGGGGAGGGGGGAAAGGGTGGACGGGGGACTTGCCTCACTAGTCCCATGAGCCTGGCCTGGCCACCAGGCTACTTCTTTATGCTTCTTTCTTCTTCTGCTTTTGACTGCATGCAAGGAAAGCAGCAAAAGTCTTTCTTTCTCTCCCCCAAACTCTGTCAGAAATGAGTCTTTGGGACCCTGCAAGGCATCCTGCTCCAAGGGGCTGCGCCAGCGTGACAAGTCTCACAAAGACTCATTTCTGGCAGAGTTTGAGGGAGAGAAAGAAAGACTTCTGCTGCTTCTGCTGCTTTCCTTGCATGAAGCCAAAAGTCAGTCAGTGTCTGTCTGTCTGTCTGTCTGTCTCTCTCTCTCTCTCCCCCCTCCCAACCCGAGAATGGAGCTGGAGACAATATCCTGCAATCCCAAATAAAAAATGATCAATCAGTAGGAAAACAGGGTGAGGAATTTTCCTGCAGACTTGTTTCCTGCAGCCACCGTCAGTCAAAATTCATATTGGTGGTCCATGGGATTTAAAAGTATGAGTTTGGTGGTCCCTGAGGTCCAAAAGGTTGGCGACCCCTGCTCTAGAACAGGGGGTTCAAACTCCCAGCCTGCGGGCCAGATACGTCACATGCTGGCCATGCCCACTCCCAGTTTAACAAAGGGAAAAAAAGTCCCAATACGTCACATGATGCCACAAGTTTGACACCACTGCTCTAGAACAATTCAAGCAATTCAAATAGGCAATGCAAAAATAATTTGGAGACTAGTCTATATCACAAATTATAATGTACTTTTACATCAGACAGGTCAATTAAGGAATGAACTTACTCTTGGCTTTCTTAGAACCAAGATAGGAAATATGCATTCTCAAATTTTTCAGATGAAAATTTACTGTCATTGGCTAGTATAGTCAATGATTGAATATTAAGGAAGGCATTTTGTCTTTAAAAGTTTAAGAGGAGTTCCTCTTAAAATAAAGTCTTATAAAAAAGAGATCTGGGCCTTCTGAGAGCTCTACAGATGCCTCTTCTGTTCCTCCACTACTGAGTAGTAGTAAATTTCCTTTTCTAAAAAGGAATACATCATTCCATAATTCCACAGAATGGCCAAGAGTGCAGATGAATAAACCTCAGCCCATAACCTTCAATCACAGTTTACTATTGAATATATTATGAAGTAAGCAATTCTGCATGCTGAGCATCTCAAATCTATTAAAAATTAGCAAATTTCTGAAGTTTGAATGTTACAAAGATGTAGCTTTTCAAATAGTATGCAGGCAGGGAACGTTTCAAAATAAAACAAGCTAGATAAATAGAAAGACTAGGATTTGAGTAGTATTTGGATAGCCTTGTGATTACAGTTTGATTAAGTTTGCAAAAACAAAAGAAACCCCATCATATTTAAATTATTCAAACATGGCTTCACCCCACCACAACATGTTGCAAGGATAAATGGAAAAAGGTGAAATGACATGCATGGCCTTGAGTCTCTAGGGAACAAGCAAGGTTAAAAAAAATAATTAAAAAAAACCAGAAATCTATTATTGCTTCTAAGCTAATATCTAAACAGAATTTACATCTCTTCTAAGTGCTTTCTACAACTCTCTATGCATGTGTGTATGAGACAGAGGGAGGGAGGGAGGGAGGGAGGGAGGAAGATACAGGGAGAGGGAGACAGTGATAAAATATACTTAGTCTGATCTGAATTGCTGTAGTATTCTTGTTAAAAACCATCATCTGTCAGAGATTATCCTATTTTACACCCAGGAACATGCTTTAATTATCAATTCTATTCCTCGTAGAAATGTACTCACACAAGATCAGGACCGTCCTTAGCATGAAAGAAGCATTAGTGGTCTTAGGAGGTATTCTCTGGATGGATCTTAGAACGCCTCCCTGGAGAGCCCCCTCAGCACATGAGCTCTTTCAGGGTCAGCCCACCAGCCATGCAGCAGGAGCTCTACATGAAAAGTGGCACACTAGAAACACAATGCTGAATGAATTTGCACCACTATGAAGAAGCTCCTTTTCCACTTCCGGTTTGCAAGGTTTCGGAGGCGGCAGGGATTCGTGATACTGCGCGATCCCTGCTGCGTTCGCCGCCAAGGTTCCCCCGATCCATTTGGATCTGGGGGATATAGCTGCCCTATATCTGGGGAATATAGCTGCCCTGTATCGCAGACCCCCTCCCCAGCTGGCAGAACCCCCTTTTCCCAAGGCGGAGGAGTGGCAGTCAGCAATGGCCGCCATGAAGAAATCTGCAGCCGGACAAGCAGGTGCAGGAGGGAGAAAGTTGGAAGAAGTATGAAAGTTGCTTTCAACCGGGACAAGGCAAGAGAAAGTGCCCTGGAATCTTGCAGGCTGCTAAGGATACATTGTTTCCAGTGAGTGTTACAAGCTGCGAATATTCTAAAAGGGAAAGTTTTTTTTGTTGTTGTTTCACTCTCCTTCCTTGACAGCAGATGAAAAAAATCTTTTTGGCTGTGAGTGGGAAGGGAGAGGAAAAAAAAAATTGGAGCAAAATTTGAAAATAAGAAGAAGATTGCCTAGAATTTTAAAGAGTTACTAAACATCAATAAGACCTTTAAAAGATATATTTTAAAGGGAACTTTGTGACTAAACTTTAACCCCAGAAAGAGAAAGTGAAGAAGGAGAAGGTATCTAAAAGAAACAGCTTGTTTGGATTGTTTGGTGATTTTGGAACTTCTGAGAACTATTTCTGAATAAAAGCACTTGGGTGGTTGTTTGGAAAAACTTTTTCTCTCTACAATGGCATCCCTTGTGGATGGATTGAAACTTGTATATCAAAAATATGAAAAAGAAAAGCAAGAAGGGAAGGACGTTTTTGGCACTCTTTTTCAATTTTTAGAAATGGCGGTTTGCACTTATGTAAAGCTGAATGAGCAGCAGGATGACTGGGACAAAGAAGAAGCCATCTTTGATGAACAAGTGACTTTGGTCGGGGAAGGAAAGGAGGAAGAGAAAAAGGAAAAGAAGACTTTAAGATTTGGAAAAATAATCAAAAAAGGGAAGAATAAGCTGAAAAGGAGATATGTTAGAAAACAACAGAAAGGAGGAAAGCAGAATAAAAGGGAGGTGGAAAGACAAAGGGTTAAAGAGGATACGGAGAAGAATAAGCAAGGGAGAAAGGAAGGGATGAGAAATCTTAATAGTGGGGAGCAAGATGCAAAGAAACAAAAGCTTTT
>BHEV01026892.1:0-12849 GCA_004319985.1 Emydocephalus ijimae | reverse complement strand
CTACCCCAACAAGACTCTAGACAAATACCGGGAGGACAACGTAAATCAAATAGACAATCAAAACAACTGGCCTACCTCAAACACTATGTGACCGCACCCCTTAAACGGAACCCAGGGGGAAGGGGTGTTGTGAATTCATAAATGTTCTTGAATAAAGATTGTTGAAAACTTAAAGTAAAGTGCAGGGTTCTGGCCCTGCACTTCTGATTGGCCGATAATAGCGATATCGGATTGGTCTGTTCAGGAGAATCTGATTGGCTATTAACGAGCCCTTCTCATTGGTTAAAAGAACTAACGTTCCTGTGTTTTCATTGGCTAAATACCCAGGAGCTTGCCTATATAAAGGGGGCTGTTGTGGCCATTATGAGAGCTGTTGCACCATGTTAAATAAAGAGTTGAAGTTCACTGTTCATCGACTCGTCTCCACTTCTTGCGCCATGCACAGAACATAACAAGATCTATAGTTTCTTTTTCCAGCTCAGAAACAAAGGAGAGTCAATTGATTAACTCAGAGGTTTGGGTACTATTTCTCCAGTGAGACTAGTGGTCAGAGAAGGCTGTTGTCACCTACTCCAGGCTCACTAGAGTCTCCCTGTAAGACAGTGACTCCTTCCATTCCTGTCATGCCCCAATCAGAATCTGATTCAGAGGGGCAGGCTGAGCAGCTGACAGGGAGTGGGAGTGTGGCTCCATTGGCTGTGGAAGAAACTGGGGAAGGGCAAAGTCCAGCTGGGAAGAGCAGGGGAGAAGCAAAGCAAGGGAGAGGGACTTCGGGGGAAAATCCAGGCCCATCCCTTCTTCATCCTAGGTCATGCAGGGAAGAACATAGAAGGGAGCAATGTGAGTTGCATAGCTTACAGGGGAAGAAAGGACCCTGATTCCCTTCATTAGCTGCAGCTGGGAACACAGTGTTTAAAAAGGGAAGCTGCGCACAGCAAAGTTGTTGGGAGCAAATTGTGAATTATCTGATATCATCAAAGCTTATCTGGGCTACTGGCATCTTCCAAACTATGTAAGTTTTGCTGTGCTTTCAAGTCTGCAATTCCTTCTCCTGCCCTGTCAAGTTAATTACTGCAGTGAGGTTTGTGTGGATTTTTATTTCAAGTTTGTAAGTACTTTGTTTTCTGACTGAATTTCCCACACTGAAAGACTGTTCTTGGGAGAGATTTTTCTCCAGCTGAAGGTAACCTGGACATTGGGGGCAAAGTTGCAGGTACTAAAGGGACACTTCTTGCTTATTTGACTGTGTTGCCTTAATGCCATGTCTCAGGTCATCACAATTCCCACTATCCTGTCAGAGCTGAAGAAACTTATTTGTCAAGTGATTATTAGAAAACAGGTATCAGTATAAACATGGCCATGAATACATGAAATGGATATGAATAAAAATAAAAGAAACAATAGGACAGGGACGGGAGGCACGTTGGTGCGCTTATGCACACCCCCTACAGACCTCTTCGGAAAGGGGTGAGGTCAACAGTAGACAGTCTAAGGTTAAAGTTTTTGGAGTTTGGGGAAGAAACCACAGAGTCAGGTAGAGTATTCCAGATGTTGACAACTCTGTTGCTAAAGTCGTATTTCCTGCAATCAAGTTTGTTGCGGTTTACCTTGAGTTTGTATCTATTGTGTGCTCTTGCATTGTTGTGGTTGAAGCTGAAGTATTCATTGACAGGTAGGACATTGCAATGTATGATTTTATATACTATACTTAGATCAGACCTAAGGCGGCGTAGTTCTAGGTTTTCTAGGTCTAAAATTTCCAGTCTGGTGGCATAAGTCCAGTTGCCTCCTGAAAAAGCATCTTTGGGACAACCATGACCTGGATGACTAAGAATCTCTACAGACTTGTAGCTATACAATTTGGGATGAAGACTCTTTGAATGGTGTGGGAGTAAGAAAGGATTTCCAGGGAGAAAAAATGCAGACTACAGGAATCATTAGTACAACTCATTTTACCCTGAGGATGCAGATAAACCTCCAAGTGTTTCACCAACCCTCTGAAAGGATGCAAATGACCACCTGTCTTCAAGGAACAGTGGTGCAGGTGGCTGACTAGGCCACACCCAAAACAGCCATGCCCACCCAGAAACCGGGTAGAGAACCCATTGCTGAAATTTTTGAATCCCTGGTTGTAGCAATTGGGTTTCTTTCAAACAGAAGGCTGATCAGAGAGTGTTTAGTAACATCGTATTCCTTTGATTTCATTCTGGCTAAAAGGAATTATCTATCGAGAAACAAATCTCTACCTTGACTTGTGGTGGGCATTTAAATAGTCCTCAAGGGTTCTTTCAAGAGTAAACAGTGTGTGCCTTTCTTACAACTCTTATCCCGCTTGCCCGTTCTGTCAAAAATGTTCATGAATATGTACTCAGTTGTTCACTAATGACACAACAAATGTTCTCCAATAGCAATAGAAAAACATGGCAGCATTTGTTTTAGATATTTACTGTCTTAGACTAATTTCCATACTGAGTGATAAGTGATGTGTCATTTATAAGGGTCTAAGGAAAGGAGCATCTTGGAAAGCACCTTAGAATTGCATGTTTGCTTTGTGTCAAAAAACCTTTTGTTTTTTTCTTTTTCTTTTTCCAATGTGGTGAAGGACACAGTCATCTCTCATTTCTTCTGTCCTGCCCAAAGGAGCACCTTTCAGTCCCTAAAACACCAGGTAGAACATGATTTTATTTTACAATTGTTCCAGCACAAATGTCAGAATCCTGGGAGCACACCTCAATGTCTATATTAACCTTGTATTTGAAAGATAAATCTAATTGAGCATTTAATGTATCACAGAGACTATTCTTAGACTATAATTCTACCCATGGGCTTGTACCACATCTGACATTTCTCATAATATAGTATTAACTCTCAAGTTATGGATGATTTGTTAATTAAGGGCAGATTTCCTATTGAGCAAATGAGACTGTAACTTTTTTTTCATCCCTTATTTAAATTTATATTTAAATAAATATCATTTTCTTTATATTGTATTTATGTTTCATTTATATTTTATATTGGGCTGATTACTATTGTTGATATTCATTCCTCTACTTGATTGGAATAAATGATCTGTAGTTTGAAGATAATATAAAGTATTTAAATAAACAGAACTAATATTCTGAGAGTTCATACTTAATTTACTTAATATTATGTTCCTTGTAAACCTCTTGTCTATTGATTGGGGCTTTATTTAATTCCTCCCCCTCCCTTTCATGTTTTTTTTTTTTTCATGTTCACTAAGATAAAAATTAAAGACAAGTTATAATTGCTTTTCAAATATTTTCATACATATGTAGAATGTGTAGAAATGCTCTAGAAGCATTTCAATTTTTATAAAGAGCGACAGTTTAACACCTTAGCACCCAGTTAGACTAAGCATAACAATAAAATTATATTCTAGACATCTCCATGTGTAACTATATGGAAATTCCTATTGTGTTATGAGTAAAGAGGAATCTCTTTATTGCAAGTAATGAAATTTAAGAAAATTCTGAATGAAACTCTCTTCAAATAATTTAGCGCTCACCCCACAGAAATCCAGGAAGGAAGGAAGGAAGGAAGGAAGGAAGGAAGGAAGGAAGGAAGGAAGGAAGGAAGGAAGGAAGGAAGGAAGGAAGGAAGGAAGGAAGGAAGGAAGGAAGGAAGGAAAAATATCTACAATTGTAGAATAGAATAGAATAGAATAGAATAGAATAGAATAGAATAGAATAGAATAGAATAGAATAGAATAGAATAGAATAGAATAGAATACTTTATTGGCCAAGTGTGATTGGACATACAAGGAATTTGTTTTGGCAAAAATACTCTCAGTATACATAAAAGAAAAAATACATTCATCAGGAGTGGAGAATCATAAGGTATGACACTTAATGATAGTCATAAGGTACAATAAGCAATCAATCATACTAGGAAGCAGTAAATATAAATCATAAGTATACAAGTGATAAAGTTACAGTCATACAGTCACATGTGGGAGTGGATGGGTGATAAGGAGTGATGAGAAGATTAATATTAGTAGTGCAGACTTAAATAGTTGAACAGGGTTGAGGGAATTATTTGTTTAGAAGAGTGATGGCATTTGGGAAAAAACTGTTCTTGTGTCTAGTTGTTCTGGTGTGCATGCTCTATATAGTCGTTTTGAGGGAAGGAGTTGAAACAGTTTATGTCCAGGATGTGAGGGGTCTATAAATATTTTCAGAGCCCTCTTTTTGACTTGTGCTGCATACAGGTCCTCCATGGAAGGCAAGTTGGTAGTAATTGTTTTTTCTGCAGTCCTAATTACTCTCTATCTACAATTGGAGTCATAATACCACAATATAGATGGCATCTCTCTCAAAATTGAACATGACCTCTAATGACTTCATAGATTTCTATCTGTGATTTCCTTGGCAACAGTATATAAGTAGTTTTTTCATATCTTCTTCCAAGATGTATTATTTGACTTCCCAACCAGTTTACAGCCCTGAGATTTCATAGTAAATTCTTTCAAGAACTAGCTAAATTCTGGCCAGTTCAGCATTTCTGTGGTCATCAAGGTCAAATAATTGCTGTTATCTAGCAAGTTAATCATAATAGGGTTGGGACAAATTCCCAGTATTACGGGGTCACCATGAGTTAATGCTGAAATATGATTTTATTTTTGATGGCAATCATACCCCTACTTCTTTTTCCCACTAGGAGACAAAGCAATTAATTAGAAAATATAAAAACTCGATTTTGAGCACAACTTATAACAATAAATAGAATTCATGTCTCCCAGATGGTAATGTAGCTAGTATCACCTGGAGAGATATAAGAAATAAATAGAACAACTCAAAGACCAATCATCCCATAAACTTCACTATTTGATCTCCTGGTAACACTTCAGCTTAGAAAGAAGCAAACCCTAATCACATAATTGTTCTCCCACTAAGCAGTAGTTACCATGTAAAAGAGCTGGGCTTTTTTCTTGCTAATCAGGTGTGATTACAATTCTGCAGCTTGCATATTTGCACTGTCCTCAAAACAAAACCACAAAAACAAAAGCTTTGTTGTTTGTGGCACAAATATCTGCAAAGGCAGAAGAACAAAACAACAGTCAATGTGAGAAGTAGATTGAAGAAGATGGAACATAGTGGATAAGTGAATCTTTCAAGCTCCAGTAATGTAGGCAAAGAAATAAGTAGGGAGATGATGGACAGATGGATGGATAGATGGACAGTTTCTCTTTATTTATGGACATCATCATCACACAGGCTCCATATGTCTACTCCAGCTTGTTTCCTTTAAATATCATGATGTGACATCAGGACAAAATGATGTAAATATATATTTACTTTGAATACATTTAAATTAGATTAATTTATGCCATGTAGAAGGCATTTCTTTTTCCCCGAAAGCCATCACTCTGCTAAACAAATAATTCCCTCAACTATTACAAAGTCTGCACTACTATTACTGTTAATCTTGTCATCACTCCTTATCACCCATCCGCTCCCACTTGTGAGTGTATGACTGTAACTTTGTCGCTTGTACACTTATGATTTATATTGACTGTTTCCTAGTATGATTTGATCGCTTATTGTATCTGTTAAGTCCTGGGCATGGGCGTAAGAATGGAGACGAGACATCGGACTGTGACTTCAACTCTTTATTAAACAAGAAAGACTGGAGCAAAAACCCTGGGCAGCAGTAGCTCTTTTATAGAGCTTGCTGCCATTAAACAACCAATGAACTGAGGCTATCGCTTTCACAAGCATCCAATCAGGGGCTTCCGTTAACAGCCAATCAGACTGGCCAAGCCTGACCAATCACGACTTGCTATTCACGGGCCAATAAGATTTGCAGGATTACAAGCCTGTTATAAGATGAAGCTGATTGTCTCACTGCAATGGTTCAATCCATAACACCCCTCCCCCCTTGGTTCCATCTGAGGGGTGGGGTAATGTATTCACGCAGATAGGCCAGCCACTTCACCTGTCTGCTCGACCTGTGCTGTTCCACCAGGTTTCGTTCTGGTTCTGGTTCTGGCGGGCTGTTCGCTGGGCTGGATAGTGAAGACTGTAGTTCCGGGTTGCCCTGGTTGGCGCTGTCTTCCGGGTTCCCTGGATCCACCTCCGTTGCGATGTTGTCACGTGGCGAGGCTGCTCCCTGATCCGGTTCTCCCTCGGATGGTGAGTATCCCCTGGGCTGTTGGGTTTTGAATTCTTCTTCATCCTCCTCCATGTTTCTTCCCCCCCCCCCAGCTGGAAGTTCTGGCACTAATCGGGAACGGAGTTGGTCTATGTGGCGTTTCCACATCTTTCCATCTGCTGTTAGTAGATGATATGATCAGGGTCCCGTAAGTTGCGTTATGGTAGCGGGGACCCACAATGGATCGCCCGAGACGTTTTTCGCAAACACAGGGTCATCTTCCTGGAATGCCCGACACTTACTGCTGGATCCCGGGGGCTGTTCTGGCGGGTAGTTTGAGTGGAGGCGATCAAGATGTGAGCGAAGTTTCTGGCCCATCAGGAGTTCTGCTGGGGTTTTGTTCCTGGTGCTGTTTGGGTTTATATGTTGAATAAAAAGCATTCGGTTTATTTTGTCATCAATGTCGCCGTGGTCCATTTTATGCAGGGTCTGTTTTACAAATTGAACCATTCGCTCAGCCCTACCATTGGCTGCAGGGTGATGTTAAACCATGGTGGATGCCCCGATCAGCCAGGTATTGTTCGAATGGCAGAGCAGTGAATTGGGGGCCATTATCCGAGACGAGGACATCAGGAAGTCCGTGGGTAGCGAATCGTTTATTCAATTTCTTAGTGACTGCGTCTGTGGTGGTGCTTTTCATTTTTTGGACTTCAAGCCAGTTTGAATAGGCATCCACCATTAAGAGGAAAGTGTGTCCTCTTGTGGGTCCTGCAAAATCAATGTGGATACGGGACCACGGACCTCGAGGCATTTCCCACTTAGTTGGGAGAGTCTTTGGAGGAGCAGGGCGAGTCTCCTGGCATTTACTGCATTTTGCTACCCACGTTTCTATTTGTCTATCTAAACCAGGCCACCATGCGTAACTCCTGGCCAATGCCTTCATCCGCACGATACCTGGATGTCCCTCGTGCAGCATTTTCAATGCCCTATATTGTAGCTTTTCCAGAACTATGACTCTGTCTCCCCATACTATGCAACCTTTCTGGGAGAACAGTTCTGTTTGACAATTTTTAAATGGCTTGAACGTGTCATCAGTTTCACTTATTGGCCAACCGCGTTCTTCCCAGCTGAGGACTCGTGCCAAAGCAGGGTCTTTTTTTGTTTCTAAGGCTATGTCTCGAGTGCTTAATGGCGGTGATTTGAGGGTTTCTATCTGTAGTACGGTAACGGTCGGAGTAGGGTCCTCTATAATGTCTGGTAGTGGTGAGCGGTTCAAAGCGTCAGTGTGAGGAATGGTTTTCCCCGGGTGATGTTGCAAACGGTAATCATAGGCGGCTAAAAACTCTGACCAATGTGTCATTCTTGGTTATAATATATGGGGAGTTTGTTTGTTTCCCGCCAAGATCCCAAGTAACAGTTTGTGGTCTGTAATTATGGTAAAGGGTCTCCCATATACATATTCATGGAAACGTTTAATTGTGGATACAATAGCAAGGGCCTCTTTATCAAGTTGACTATAGTTCCTTTCGGTTTTAGACAAAGTTCTTGAAAAGAACGCAATGGGTGCCTCATTTCCATTTGGGAGGACGTGGCTTAGGATGGCTCCTACTCCAAATGGTGAGGCATCACAGGTGACCGTCAAAGGGAGAGTTTCATTATACTGCATTAATACGGCATCGGAAGTTAAAAGGTCTTTTATCCCTTTGAACGCTATCTCTTCACGCCGTCCCTAAACCCAAGGAGCCTTTTTATCGAGGAGTCTATGTAGGGGTTCAGCTACAGTTGCCTTCTGGGGCAAGAAAATTTTGTAAAAGTTAATGAGTCCCAGGAAGGCTTGAAGGTCTGTCTTATTCCTAGGTCTTGGGGCTTTTTTTATTGCGGTTAGTTTTTTTTCGGTGGGGTGGATTCCCTGTCTGTCAAGAAAGTATCCCAGGAACTCCACTCTCTCCGTGCAAAGCTGGCATTTGTCTCATTTTACCCAAAGACCCGCGTCTTTGAATTTTTGCAGGACTTTTCTCAGCCATTGTACTAACACTTCTTTAGTGGGGGCAGCTATTAGGATGTCGTCAAAATAAGGCATGACGCCTTTTATGCCTTGTAATAGTCTCTGCATTAAACTTTGGAAAATGCCCGGTGCCACGCTTACTCCGAATTGGAGTCTGTTGCACTTAAAAGTGCCTCTATGTGTAACTATTGTCTGGGCTTCTGCAGTTGCTACATCCACAGGGAGTTGCTGGTACGCCTGAGCTAAGTCCAGTTTTGCAAATATTTTTCCGCTACCCAGGGAATGAAGAAGGTGTTGAACCACTGGTACTGGATAAGCGCTCTGTTGAAGAGCATGATTTAGGGTGGCCCGATAGTCCCCGCAAATTCTTAACAAACCATCTGGCTTCATGGGTGTTACCATCGGGGTTTCCCAATGGGCGTGGTCAATCGGTTCCAATACGCCCTGGGCTATCAGTTTATCTAGCTGCTCATCGATTTTAGGTTTTAAGGCAAAAGGTACTCGACGGAGTTTAAGCCAAATGGGAGCTACTTCAGGGCTGAGACTAAACGATATAGGGGTCCCCTTGTACTTGCCTAATGTTCCTGTGAACACGTCCTGGAATTCCTGGATGAGGGCCTCTTCCCAGTCGTCATTTCTGGTATGGTGTATACCGGCTAGTTCAATTCCGAGTGGGGCAAACCACTGTAGTCCTAACAAGCTGGGTCGGTCACGATCGATGACAGTTAGGGGAAGCGTTGCTGTGCAGTCCTTGAATGATACTTGGACGTGGCTGGAACCGACAACTGGAATTCTGTTTCCCTGATAGTCTTTCAGGATGATTCGCTGTGTGCTGAGATCCTAGTGGGAGATGGCAGGTATCAGTTGCTTGAGGGTTTTCCATGATACCATCGACAGGGACGATCCTGAATCGACCTCCATCACACATGGTCAATTCTCAATAGTGACCTTCACTCATATTTTCTTTGCATCGAGTGACGAAGCGTGGCCGATGATAATGCTTTGGTGGGCCTCTTCTCATCTCGTTGAAAAGGCAGGTGCTTGGTTTGCTGTAAGAGTAGTGGTTGTTCCATTGGTGGTTCAGACAGTCCCGGTTTTCAGGAGGTTTGCTTATCTCTCGACGGAGGTTGTTCTCCTTTCGGCTGGGGCTGGATTCTCGCCTGCTTCTGCAGACCTTTGCGATGTGGCCTTTCTTTCTGCAGTTATGGCAGAGTACATCGAGGAATTTGCAGTCCGATCGCGGGTGGTTTGCCACGCAACCCGCACATTGGTGTGGACGTCGCTGGTTCCTTTGCTCTCGTTCCGAGCGGAGCCGGTTGACCTCCTCTTCATCACTGTCTGTGTATGACTCAAGGTCTTCATGGTGGGTAGCGGTAGCATGCTTCTCAGTGGCAAGTGGTAGCTCATCAGCGAGTTGGCAAAACAGTGCGTTTGCTCAGTGCATTTGAGCAGCTGACTTCCTGGTTGCTTCTGCTGCAGTAGCTTCAGCGATGGCATCTGCAAGACTGATGTCGCCATCAGCTTACTCAGCACGTGTGGTGCATTTAATCCCAGAATTATTCGGTCTCTTCGGGCTTCCTCTAAGTTTTCAAAACCACAAAGGCCTCCTAGGTTCCGGAGGTCAGCTACGAAATTACCAATGCTCTCGTCCTTCCGTTGGTCCCTCTGGTAAAATTTGTGTCTTCGGATCAGTGTAGGTACAGCGGGTGCGTAATGGGCCCTGAGGATTGGAGCGAGGTTGTCCCAATCCATGGTCTTCACTTCTGCCAGTTTTGCTAGTGCTTTAGCCATCTTGAAAATGACGGGGCCACAATGAGTCAGGAATACCACTCATTTCTTGCTAGCCGTGGCATCTTTTAAATTGTTGATCTCCAGGAACATCTGGAAACGGTCTATATATGAGTCCCAGTCTTCGGTTGCTGGGTCGAATGGAGCGGGTGGTATGGCGCCGCTAGATATCTTGCCATCTGTTTCGTGTGCTCTTTCGCCACGTGCTCTTTCTTTGTCCGAGATGTCCTAGTCAGCTCTATTGTCTCCGCATCCCATCCTCGTCGCCAGTATTATGTCCTGGGCATGGGCATAAGAATGGAGACAAGACATCGGACTTCAACTCTTTATTAAACAAGAAAGACTGGAGCAAAAACCCTGGGCAGCAGTAGCTCTTTTATAGAGCTTGCTGCCGTTAAACAACCAATGTACTGAGTCTATCACTTTCACAAGCATCCAATCAGGGGCTTCCGTAAACAGCCAATCAGACTGGCCAAGCCGGGCCAATAAGACTTGCAGGATTACAAGCCTGTTGTCAGATGAAGCTGGCTGTATCACTGCAATGGTTCAATCCATAACAGTATCCTATGACTATCATTAAGCATTGTACCTTATGATTCCTGACTCTTGACTAATATATATTTCTTTTATGTATACTGAGAGTATTTACACCAAGACAAATTCCTTGTGTGTCCAATCACACCTCGCCAATAAAGTATTCTATCTATGTCGGTCATATTTTTTTTCTTCAGCAGGTCACTGAGAAATGAGAGAAAAAAAAATTGTATGTGACCATGCATTTGTGAAAAAAAATCATACAATTGTTCGTATTAAAATCTGGATTTTTTTTTCTGACTATGAAGTCACAAATGAGTTGCTGAGCACGGTAATTTATATGGAAGAAAATTATTTGTAAAGTTGCTAAATGAACAGTTCACCATAAATGTGGAGTAGATTTTCCTTGAACTGTGAGAAAGATGGAAAATAAACTTGATAAATAAAATTCTAAAAATTCAAGGATGGCTGATGTGTCATTGTTTGTGTGCTGTATTTATGGATGCATGTAAAAGGAATATACTAGCAATGTGTTGTTGGAATCAGGAATATGACTCTATTTTTGTAAACAATGCCTCGCTGCTAATCGAGAAGTTGAATAATATGTGGCAAAGTTTGATTGTAATGACAGGATGAAGAGTATGAATCTGAAAATTAATATGTCACATATCAAGGTGATTTTGTTTGACATGGAAAATGGTGTGATCAATTGCAGGTTTATAGAAATGGTGAAAAATTAGAAACAGGAAATGCATGAAAAATGGCAACATTTTAAGATATACAGATGCTCAGAGACAGTGAGCAAGTAGTCTGTACTCACTGTGAGAAATAAATGCTTGTCAAAAGAAGCAAAACAAAAAACAAAAACGCTACATTGCATAAGAATATATTCTCCTTCCTTTGTTGGCTGGAATTAAGAACTGGGTGTATAAAGAGAAACATGAAAGCAGAATGCAGTACTTATTAAATGAATTGAGCCAAGAATGAATAAAGACTGAATGAATACAAAGCTGAGTAATCAGTATGCAAGTACACTGAGTGTTATAGCAATAGCACTTAGACTTATATACTGCTTTACAGCCCTCTCTAAGTAGTTTACAGAGTCAGCCTATTGCCCCCAACAATCTGGGTCCTCATTTTGCCCACCTCAGAAAGATGGATGGCTGAGTCAACCTTCAGCCTGGTGAGATTCGAACTGCCAAATTGCAGTCAGCCAGCAGTCCGCCGAAGTAGCCTGCAGTACTGCACTCTAACCACTGAACCACCACAGCTCTGTGATCATACAGAAGGAACGAACGAGGATCAAAACTTGAAGCAAATAATATATAATGGAAAAGCGGATGGACAAAGAGGAAAAACCAGGAGAGGGATGGTCCAATTAATTAATGAGATCCTAAAAAAGAGAGGCAAGAAATTTAAAAAAACAAAAAATGAAATATTAAGCTCTATAGAAACATGATACTATTAGTCAGTGGAACGACTTGCCACTAGAAGTTGTGAGTGCTCCAACTGCAATGACCCGGGACAAGGCACAGAGGCAACACAGTCAGCTGATAATTCAAATCACCCCTTTATCGCTCTGATTTTCCCCCAAACACTCCCACATTGATGGCAAGTCCCAGAGCAAAGTGCTCACTCATCACACACACACACACACACACACACACACACACACACAAATCCTCCAGCAGCCTCTGGCTACAAGTAGTGCAGCACAACTCTACGAGCACAACGGCTGCAAAGTAAGAATTCCATTGGTGCAAGGGAGTAAGTCAATGAGTCCAGGAAGCAAAGAAATATTGCAATAGTTTCAAGAAGCAAAGGAACAAGACAAGTAATCCAGGAAGCAAGAAATAAAGAAGTCCAGGAAACTCCAAACGTCATCAATGGCACACAGCACTCCATAAATTCAGTGTTTGTTCCTGACAAATGCCTCTCCTCACAGTGTCTCCTTAAAGCTTGGTCTGTCAGGTGTGTCTTGTGAAGAGGAGCGGGGTGCTCTCCTCCTGAGTTGTGGGGTCACCCTGCACTGTTCCCACCTTCTCTCCACTCTCCATGCTCTTGGATCAGGAGGGGGTGGTCCTTGCACATCGCCTGAGCGCTGTTGTTTCTCATGTTCACTGCTTGCCCTGTCTTGGTCATCCTGTCCCCATTCTTCCCTGCCTACAAGCCATCCCAATCCTGAAAGGCCCTGGCCTGTCTCGGCCTGCTACTCCCCACCTTCTTCCAAAACCAACAAAGCCACCCCCTCAATCTCCATCAGCTCCAGCTCTGGCTCATTTTCCTCTGCAGATTCAGGCATGATACTGTGATAAGTAAAATAATGTAACGCTATTTTTCTGCTTCTGTAAATCTGCTTACCCTTCAAAATTGTTTACCAAAGTACGTATCATGTATCTTGTAACCTTCCG
>BHEV01026890.1:0-21556 GCA_004319985.1 Emydocephalus ijimae | reverse complement strand
TTAAGGGCAAATGGAACTCCACGAGGCTTAAGGCGGATGGGAGCTATTTCGGGATTGAGGTTAAATGATATCGGGGTCCCCTTGTACTCGCCTAGTTTTTCTGCAAAGACGTCCTGGAATTCTTGGATGAGGTCCTCTTCGCAGTCGCTGCTGCAGATTCGGTAGATGCCGGCTACTTCAATTCCGAGTGGAGCGAACCATTGGAGGCCTAACAAACTAGGCCGATCCCTGTCGATTACAGTCAGGGGTAGGAATGCTGTACGGTTCTTAAACGATACCCGGACTCGGCTGGATCCAACGACCGGAATTCGATTTCCTTGATAGTCTTTGAGTATGAGTCTTTGGAATCTGAGGTCTTGCCGCCGGACAGTAGGGATGAGCTGCTTGAAGGTCTTCCAGGAAACCATCGAGAGGGACGATCCTGAATCGACTTCCATCAGGCAGGGCTGGTTTTCGATGGCCACTTTCACTCGGATCTTCTTGGCATCAAGAAATGAGGTGTGACCGATCGTGATAGTTTGGTGAGCCTCTTCTCGCTTCGTTGAGTGGTTTAGGATTTTGTTTCTGTAGGAGTGGTTGTTCCATTGGTGGTTCACGGGTTCTCGCTTTACAGGACGGATTCCTGTCAGTTGGCGATAGTTAGTCCCCCTCGAAGGTTGGCTGGGTCCTAGCTTGCTTCTACAGACCCGTCCGATATGGCCTCTTTTCCCGCACACATGGCAGAGCGTGTCGAGGAATTTGCATTCTGATTGGGGGTGGCTTGCCCCACAACCAGCACATTGGTACTGCGATCTCTATCATTGGTCTCGTTCGGACCGAAGTCGGTGGACCTCTTCTTCATCACTTTCTGATGACGATTCAAGGTCCTTGTGGTGGGCTGTCGTCAGCTGTCCTTCTGACTGAGGTGAAATTTCATGGGTGAGTTGGCGAAGTGGGGCGTGGGTGCGGCGCATTCGGGCAGCCGACTTCCTGGTTGCTTCTGCTGCAGTAGCCTCAGCGATGGCATCTGTAAGGCTAATGTCACCTTTTGCCATCAGTTTACTCTGTGTGTTTGGAGCGTCTAATCCCAGAACTATTCGGTCTCTCAGGGCTTCTTCTAGGTCGGCAAACCTGCATAGGCCTCCCAGATTCCGGAGATCCGCTATGAAATCAGCGACACTTTCGCCCTTCCGCTGACTTCTCTGGTAAAATTCATGCCTTCTAACGAGCGTTGGCACGGTTGGTGCATAGTGGGCCCTCTGCAGGGGTTCAAGGACGTCCCAATCCATAGACCTTACTTCTGCCGGTTTCGCTAGTGCCTTGGCCATCTTGAATACAGTCGGCCCGCAATGAGTTAGGAATACCGCCCGTTTTTTTTCCGGTAGTGGCATCCTTCAAATTGTTGGTCTCCAGAAACATCTGGAAGTGATCCATATATGAGTCCCAGTCTTCTTGCGCCGGGTCGAATGGAGCGGGTGGTATGACGCCGCCGGACATGGTTCCGCCGTTGTGCGTTTCAGCCACGTGCTCTGTTATCGTTCTTCGTCGTTCAGTCAGCTGTGACATCTCCAAATCCCACCTTCGTCGCCAGTGTTAAGTTCTGCGCATGGCGCTAAGAATGGAGACGAGCCGGTGACAGTGAACTTCAAAACTCTTTATTAACATGGTGTAACAGCTCAGCTCTATGGCCGCAACGGCCCCCTTTATATAGGCAAGCTCTTGAGTATTTAACCAATAAAACACAGGGAGCGCTAGCTCCGTTAACCAATGGGATAGGCTCGTTAATAGCCAATCAGATTCTCCTGAACGGACCAATCCAATGTTGCTATTATCGGCCAATCAGAAGTGCAGGGCCAGAACCCTGCACTTTACTTCAAGCTCTTAATAATCTTTATTCAAGCACTTTTATTAATTCACAACAGCACCCAAGTTAATATAGTAAATATACACAAATCAAAAATATATGCCAAAGACTCATTGTGGTATTTTAACTAGAACCACCTAGCCACAGCAAGATCATGGAAAGTCCACTGATTTTAACATGAGTTGAGCAAAAAGAAATGGTTTTCCTTAGAGCTAACTCCCTATGACCCTACACTTTTCCCTATTGTGTAGTAATATCTGCTTCCCTTCATCAAGACAACAAAATTAAAGTAGTATTATTTGTTGGCCTACATATTTGGATATATACCATACTATTCAGATGAGCTACACAATTTTTCCCAAATACAACAGAAATAGATTTGAACCAAACTATTTACTATAAATATCTAATTGTCAAACAATTGCTCTTTGTATTAACATTTTATCTATCATAAGAACATTTTATTATTATTTTTTATCTATATAAAAGATTTTTATTTTATTAATTTTACATATCTCTTCACGGGAGCAACATGATTCTGGAGTATAACAGTTCTATATAGTCATACTTTCATTTCCATTAATCTTATATAATATCATCTCATATCATTATCCATTTCACTCATCTTTAAATAAATTTGCATTTCATATTTCAATTCATCAATTCTTTATCCCCTATTATTTCCATTTTCAGCTTACCACCTATTTTATTTTACATTACACATTGTTATTATCCTTAATTTTTTCTAAGCTGATATATAATAAACAATCTAAAAAGAATAAAATTAAAATAAAGTCAATATATTTGGGATGTTGTAGCAACATTTCGGCAGAATCTCATCTGCCATCATCAGGCTTCTGTATTGTGTTCGGGATTGGCAGTGGTGTCCCCCTCATCAGACCCAGGCCCAAGCCCAGCCTATAAACGAAGGACAACCACCCTCCAGAAAACAGACCACGGCTGCTTTGCCAGCTGTTGCACCCCCTGACCCCAAAACCAAACAAGCTGACACGTGCCAAGAACACAGACCCAGACCCCAAACTTGAAGCCAGACTAAAACCCAGAATGCTACATCACAGCCACCCACTCAGGATATCACATCAGAAAACTCAGGAAATTACACCACAAGAACTCAAGAAGTTGCAACACAGCACAAGATCCAGGATATCTCCACAACAAAACTCACAAGGCCATCACACAGCCCATTATACCAACATCAACTCCATCAACCAATCAAGAGGCAGCAGCGCAGCCAACCAGCCCAGCACACCATCCCCCCCCACCAGTATTTATAGAGAGATGGCAGCTCCGATCACACACTGCTTGCACTGGCATGAAGCCGAAAGCACCAGCCTGAGGATGGCGAGTGGGACCTCGCCAAAATGTCACTAAGATACTCTTAATCTTACATGGAAAAAGACCCGAACACCTCCAGAACCAAACGCCTAGCTGACAAAGACCACCTGAGAACAGAACTACACACCCTCACTATAACTTATTAATTTCCAACGGATTCCAAAGGAACACTATCACCAATCTAATCTGAAAAGAGAAACTCCCCAAAAACCAAGACACAGAACAAGACAACAGTATCGCACTCCTCCCCTACATCAAAGGCACCACAGACAAAATCAGAAAAATTCTCCACAAACACAATATCAGGACAGCCTTCGGCACTGACCAAAAAATAGCCAACATCCTAAGAAACCCCAAAGACAAGATCCAGCTAGAAAACCAAGGAGTTTATGAAATACCATGCAGCAATTGCTCAGCCACATACATTGGACAAACCAACAGGAGAATAAATGCACGCATCTCAGAACACAAAAATGCAGTCAGAAGAGAAGAAAATACTTCCTCCCTCTTCCAGCACTTTAAAGCAACAGGATATGAAATTAATTTCGAAGGAACCAAATTAATATCCAACACTGAACACTCCAGCAAGAGAATAATCAGGGATTATATACTGACTCACCAAGCAGGTTGTGGAAATGGAAAAAACAGTGACAATATTAATCTAGCAATTAATCTAGCAGAGGAAAAATTGGATTTAATTCTGTCACAGAAGTCCCACAGCTGTATAATTTAAAACCCTCTAATTGTGCAAAAAGTTAATCCACCTAGCTTTGACATAGATAAATTAATGACTATATATTCTGAAAGCTATCCCAAGATTCACATTTAAGTTCCTGACCATAGAAGAGCTGAATTAACTTTCTGATCTTGCTTTACTTTTAAAAATTGACTACTATGAGCCCTTATCCTACTTAAAGTTTAAATTGACAACATAACTTTTTGCCAAACTTAATGTTAATGTTCTTCTTGATCACACAATGTTACTTTTATCTCATTCCCAGCCCACCTTTTAAACAGTCTTATAGACAGCTTATGTGTTCTGTAAAATATATATTTCCTATTTAAACTGCTTCATACTTTCCAGGAGGAGCAACTGGAAGGCCGGCAAATACATGACATTAACCCAAGAAGTCAAACTTGCGATGATATGTTGTCATCACATGACATATCACAACCTTTTCCGCCTTCCCTAAAGTGGATGTGGGCGTGTGACTCATCCAGCCCACGCATCACAAGTTTGACACCCCTGCATTAACCACTAATCAACATCCTAAAAGAATCCTCCACGCAACCATCACCGCAAGAGAGAATAATATATTTTGTTAGTCAATGACAGCACATCATTATCTCAGCAAAATATTACATTGATAAAAAAGGCTTAATTTCATCTCATTCTGATATACCGATTAAAACCAATAGATAAAACACATTTTAATTTTTCTTCCAATTCATTAAGTCACCATGCGAAATCATTGTACCAATACATGCTGAGCAGAAATCAATGAATTCATATCACCATGGAAGTCACTTGAAATTTATTTTAATATTTTAAATGTACACTATGAGTTGAATTGTACTTTAATAAATCAACACTTTAAATAAGGGATTTCTAGTCAGACTGTATAATCCACTTGCATGCTAATTGCAATAAATCAGCTCAATCCCACTTGCCAGCTAGGTTTTTGCAAAATGCTTCCATCTGTCTCTTTTGCTGACTATGCTGCAAATTTCAATAACTGAACTGCAAGGCATTTGATCGGAAACACTTCTACTATGCTATCTACTACTTCCCTGCTTTTTAAATAGGAAGTGTTGCAGTTCTGTCGATTTGGAAAATGATATGTATGTATCATATAATCAAAATCCTTTATCAAATAATCTTCCATAAACCCAATCCTTCATATAATCCAAAAGGATACTATGATTGATGGTGAAGTATGACAAAAGATCAAGTAGAGCCAGGATAGATGCACTAACCCCATCCTCCTCTTGTTCATAGATTATCCAAAAAACTGACATATTTTAGAAGACAAAATTTGGCATAAGACTCAGTGGAAATCCATCCTATATAATAAAACTTCCGCATGTATTATTTTACAAAAAGTAGTAATTGAAGTAAAATTAATCTGATGCTTATGATAATATTTTCTTATTTCTAACAGAGACAACTCAGTGTTTGGTTTCCATAGGGGTTGAACTGAATGAATTTCTAACACAGATAATTCTCATCTTATGACCACAATTGAACCCCACATTTTTGCTGCTAAGTGAGACATTTGTTAGGTAAATTGTGCTTCATTGGACGACCTTTCTTGCCACAGTTGTTAAGTGAATCACTGCAGTTGTTAAATTAGGAACATGGTTGCAAAGTGAATCTGGTTTTCCCATTGACTTTGCTTGTCAGAAGGTCGCAGAAGGAAACACATAACTCCAGGACATTGAAAATCATAAACATGAGTCAGTTCCCAAGTGTCTGAATTTTGATTATATGACCATGGGGATGCTACAATGATCAAAAGTGTGAAAAATGGTCATAAATCACTTTTGCTGTTGTAACTTTGAACAGTCACTAAATGAACTGTGGTAAGTTGAGAACTATCTTTAATCGGTTATTCATTGGATTGATCTGTTTCAGATATCAGCCTTTAGCTCTTTTAATTTCCAACATTGCATGAAGAAGTCATGGGCAACAAGGAAATATAGTAGAATAATCTAGAAAGCCGTTGTCAGCCTTTGTTTAGTCTCTATAATATTTTTCCTTTGTTTTTAGCTCCACATGGATGTTTTCAGTGAGCTCGATAACTATATTACTGGACGTTCCAGTTGGTTGTTTTTCCTACAAAACTGTGCTTCAGTCTTGGTTAATGTTTGCCCAGAAATATGTAATTGCAGACTTCCTCCTCATAAACTGTTCCAGAGTGCAAGCTGCCATCCTCCCATGCTATTATTATCTTTATGCCTCCTGGCTAATGCAGTTAGATGAAAGATAACCCTTTCATTCCTGAGTCATAAAACCTATCTGCTGCTATGTCTAAATATGGAGCACTTACAATGATTTGAATTAAGTTTCCATCTCCTTGGATAAAGAAAAAGATTCAATACAAACATTATCCCTCGAATAAGCAAGTAAATAGGACATTTTGTAGCTCAGTCATTCAACTACTTATGATAGAACTTACCTGTTCTGGCTGCTGCTGCTGAAATTGCTATAAACTCTGTTTTGCTTTTATCATACCTTGCATAAACAACTGTGTGTCAGCAAGCCTTTGTATTATTGTACAACAGTGAAAAAGCTGTGCCCCTGTAAATGCAGCTGAAATGCAGTTGCCAGCATCCTGCACCAATTGTTATGCTTTCTGAAGCTGCTGGGAACTAAAGGAATTCTCACTTACTTACCCTGTAGGTAAACTGTATTTCTTTCTGCTAAATAATGTGCCATTCTACAACTATTTTCATGACTTTGTTTATTGGTGGTACTTCTAAATACCACGTTTCCAAATTATGCTCTGGATGCCTCTTAGGAAAAGTAAATAAATCAAAACATGGGAATAATACAACACAGAATCATATACTGTATTTACTAATCATGTGTCACTATTCAATAATATACTTATTTACACAAGCCAGAAGGATATTATAATTCATTTTAACTAAATATATGAAAAGATATTGCTTTCTTAAATAGAGTACTGCAAAATATTCATGTACTGCAAAAAAAATCATATTCATAAAGCCATCACTGATGAATCCAAATCATTACTTTTGTCATTACCAATAGAAAAATATCAGCCACTGATCAATATTGGAATATGTTCGTTTAAAGTAACTAGTTACAAAATCTATCAGTAATTTTACCCTATGGCATGAGACCTGCACCAGCTGTAATTAATGTAAAAGCAAAAGAGACGCACTCAAATTTCAGTACTAGAATCAGCTACTATACAAAGCTCATGACAATATACTGTATATTTACTTGTAGGATTCATAACTCTCAGCTCTGCATTTTGCTCAAGTCTCATCTATAGAATCTCTATAATACTTTCGACAAGACTCTGAAATGGAGAATAAAGGGTGCAGTTCTTCCCATTGAAATGAAATGGTTCTTTCTAAAAACATTCAGAAACAAAAGCAACCTTTATATCTGAAGCCAGTCAGAATCTACCCCTTCAAAATGAATTGAAAATGAACCAGAGAAACAAGAACTAGCTCATGTACCACATTATGTACATAAACTAAAATGTTTTATCAAGTGTCCAGTCTTTTCTAATAGAAAGCATTTCTCAGTAAACAGGCCAGAAATAATATGCTCTTATTTCTCTGGACTTTCTAGCCACATGTTATTGGACCCAGGAAGTTTTACCTCTTTTAAAGAATATTTTACCATTTTAAAGGATCTCCTATAGTCAAGTTTCAAAACAAAGACAAATATTAGCTAAATGCTATAATATCATATGCCATCATAATATGTTTTAAATTACCTCAATTTCCCACAAAAATTGATTTTGTTATATAAAATCTTTTTTTCTAAACACCTGCTGAAATTACTTCATTAAACTAATATTAAGCAATTAATATTATCTGTGGAAACAGTATGCAGATTTTTTTTAACTCTGGAGATTCTTGTTCCATATTTCCAAGATTTTTCAAAAATCAAAATAAGTTGTCAATTAGAATTCAACTTTTTTTCATTGATTAATCAAAGACCGAACTTGAATGGAACATCTCTTGAGCAAGGTTTTGTACATGAGATACTGCAATATTTTGCTAGGAACAATGAGGTAAGGTAAGCTACCATTTAAATTTAGAGCAAAATTAAGTCAGGTCATCAAGTCTATGTATCACAGATTGCAGCTTTATAATTACAGAGAAATTACTTTTCAATAGTATATGAGATCATGTCAGCAAATGTGTTATTGGACAGTTGTTAATCTAACTGCATTACATAATTTAAAAATGAAGTTTTCTTTGAACCACATGGTTTATGAGCTCATTCATGGGGAAGAAAAGGTTCACCTTATAAACCATTAGTGTCAGCAGCATATCTCTTGCTCAAAAACTACATTAACAAATTTCAAAGCTGTTATCTTTTTAAAAGATAGTCCATATAATCTTCATTTGTTTTTATGTAATCATTCTAATTAAATTATGCTTGAAACTGCTGTTAATTTAATACTTTTTTCTATATTTCTTATTTTCTGGTGTCTATTATAATTTAATATCTAATTCTAAAAAACTCTACATCAGTAATCAAAATCTTGCCCCTCATTAGTACATTAATCTAACTGCAAAAGAAAGAAATGCTATATACTGTAATATATACTGTAGCAATTACAGTAAAATTTTATGGCATCTGAGGAACTTTTTACACCTTAATGCCCCTTCCAGGAAATCAATAAAATTGTTTGCTCATTGCATAAGAACCAGCTCATACTGCTTGCACAGGGAAATAATCAACATGAATTGAATCCAAATATGGGACTTATAAAGGCACAAGACAGGATGTGAAGACAAAGCCTGGTTAGAGATGGAGTGTGAAGAGAAAACATTAATGACAGTGACATATCAGCTTTTTAAGTTCCTCAGCCACCTCAATTCATATACAGTACTGAGCAATGCTTCAAATAGCTTATTATCTTGCGTTGAATACATTCCAATCTCTCTGAAGCATTCAGTAAAGTAACACTAGCAACCTCAGGAAACTGGACATTGAACTTAGCTTCTGTCATAGATCCTAATTAAATAAAACTGTATTTTCTTTTGTGGGACTCCTATATGGCAAGAAGAGATTACAATAGTTTGATTGGGTCTTAGACTAGAAAAACAAACCATGTCCAGTATTACTTCTTAAATTTCTTTTGTAATTAAACATGATGGAAGGTTTTCTTCCTCATTTTTTTTTCATGTAGCATACTCAAATTTGTTAGACATGTAGTAGGGTTATGTACCATTAAAGTAAAAATAAAAGTGGCACTAACTACATAACATTTTTATCACTTGTTTTTGTGAGGTTTTTTTAAGCACTGAAAATGTCCCAATCAGCAGTTGTACTCAAGTAAGTATTTAAACAAGAATTACATGACGTCAGCATTGTTGCTAAGCAAAAGGGATTCTGGATTTTTACAGAATAGTTAATGAATATATTTGTGAATCCTGAAAATATTTCTTCCAGAGACAAGAGAAACACCATCTTCTCATTTAGATTTTAAACATCAGCAAAAGTAGTAACAAAATATATTCTATGCTCCACAGATTCCAAAAGATATTGTAGATTTTCGACTTTCTGATAAGAAATGATCGAAAGGCTGACCTCGTTACAGATTAGTTATATTTTTTTCTAAGCAATCTAATTAGCAGGAGCAAATAACCTGGTTCATTCTAAACTAAGGGGTCAATGTGAATCAGATAAACTGTGAGTCAGACAGCTGAGGAAACAAACTTGCTGTTAAACTGCAACCCAGGTTATCCTAGAAGGAAGAAGTAAATCCCTATCTGCAGCTTATATGGTATAGGTGTAAGAAGGGAAGGTAAAGGTTTAATGGATGCAGTTTTAAAAGCCAAATAGCTCATACCATATACTTTGCCAACTTTCATTGTTAAAAGAAAACAATAGTCAACATTATGCAAATGCTATCACTGAAAGCATACAAACATGGTAAGATCCATGTAGCATTTTTTTTCTACTTTTAACATATAAAGAGAAAATAATTCATGAATTCTTTTTATGAATGCATTAGCCCTCCAGTGAGAGATTAATTAGAGATTAACCTACATACCTATTTCCCACATTTGAAAGCAATATCTATTAGGGTTCTTTGCTTTCCAAGGACTGGATACATCACACTGCAACAAATCTATACAAAATACTGTATTGCCACACATACCTTCACCAAAACCAGGCTCTTGGTCAACTCCACCTTTCTAGCTTTTGCAAGGTGACTTTGCCACACAAATATGTCTTTAATACTTAGACCTTTCGTACTTATTCCTTTAAAATTATCAAAATCTTTAAAATGACATTTGCCTTTTTCCCAACACTCTTGCATCAGTTGGAATGGGATGCTGTTTAAGTGTAGTTGCTCAATTTAGTTACTGCCAAACTGCAAGCAAGGCGCCAAGCTGGACTCCCACCAGGATATGCTGTTCACCATAGTTTTTTGTTCTGACAGTTGAATGATCGTTCTCTTGCCTGTTTGTAATACCTGTTATTGCCTCCGCTTCATCACCTGTAGGCCATTTGCTTTTCACATTTTCTATTACAGCCCCACCCCCTAAACACACACTGTTTTAACATTTTCTTTGGTAAGCTGAGTGGTCTGGATGGCTGAGGCTCTTTCTAGACATTGCAAGTCCTTAAAAATGACCAAGATGTGGCTCAGTTAACCAGGTAGGTAGACTGCAAACTTGGATACCTGTGAGTATGAGGAAATGATTGTATGGCTGAGGGAAGTTGGGGGATGGGACCTGCATGCTTGCAACTAGTTTTGAAGGCAGGCAGCAATCCCAACTTAACTCCCTCACAATCTCATTTGTCATTTTTTTGTCTTCCTTGAAGAGACAATCACCAAAACATGATGGATCATATGTGCAAAGCACCAGCACCAAAAAAGAAGGAGGAAGGGAAAAATAGCATAAATGTAATAACAAAACACTATTCCAAAAGCTTTCTAAAGATGGCATAATCAAGCCACTTTGAATATTTAATTTCTATAGACAGACAATAAACTGTATAATAAACAAGTAGGTTCAATTATTCCAATTTCTAGTGATATATATATCTGCATTATTAGTGCCCAATGCCCTTTGAAATATACCTTGGGACATTTATGTGGATTAATTTCTTTTCTGGGTTAATTCCTAGATGTGGATTCATAATCCAAAGAAAATCCCTTGAAGCATACTAGTGTGATTGAACCAAATTATAAAAAGTAGGTGATGCCAGGACAAAAATAAAACCTACATTTGAGTAAATTTAAATCAACTTAGTTTAACATCATTGCTACTCAAAAGATTTCATAAGAATAACAGGTCAAAGAACTTTGAAGGTCATCTAGTCCAACTCGTTTCTTTATGGCATTAAACTAGATTGTATGAAATTCATATTACTACTGGCAATAATTGATTCTTTAAGGATTAGCTGGTTATGGTATTTTTCAACTTTACATCCAGATTGTCTAGATATATTACTGCCTATTATTATTCCAGCTGTTGGCTTTATTGATATAGATAACTGTACATTTTAAATGAAATATGTTTATTTCTCCCATAGAAATTCATGCAAAGAGGCATTTTGAAACTACTTTTCCCAATGGCAATGCTAAGGTACTTCAGAAGAAAGCTGATCCAATTCCTCTTTCAGAATGAACACTTTTAATTTTTTAAAAAATAAAAAAATGGAAAATATAAAGCATTTCTATCACTTGACTATTAATTTCCTGAATATGATATATATTTCCCCACTGACCCCTATGGCAGGCATAGCCAGGAATCTCAGTTTCAGGGGCCTCCTGTAGCCTGTAAAAAGTATTAAATTAGAAGGAATATTGATGCATTTATTTTACACAAGGACAAATAGAAAAAAAGACTTAAATACAGAGATTTGTCTGAGACAATGTGTAAATGTAATTATAACCATGTATCCAAACTTTTTTTTTAACCTAAACTGATATTTAAAATGTAGTTATTATATTTCTTGTAGATTTAAGAATCCCGTTAAGCAATGATCTGATCTTTGAACCTGCAGTCCAAGAGATGGAAAGGGTCATCAGATAACCTGAGTATCACAATATAAAAAAGAAAGCAATTAAAATCATGCAATGTAGTCCGATGCATACTTACTGAGGAGTAAGTTTTAGTCCTGTACACATGCTCACGATTACATAGTAATTTCCAAGGGGCAGGGTCCTAGATATTTAGACAAGCTATTTTTTGTTGGTGGTGTAATCAAGGATTGTCTTTAATATGGTCAAAAATCATTTTAAGTTCACACTTGTTGATATGTTCACATATAATCATTTGCAATCCAATGTTGTTTAGCAGTCATGGAAGAGTAGAAAAACATTAAACAGAACCTCTTTTTCTCTCTTTCTTCCCAAATCTTGAAGAGTTTTTCCATGCCAATGGTATTTGGCAATTATAATCACACAGCAAAATACCTAAGGTTAATGAGTAACCTCAAAAGGAAGTTACTTAACATAATGACAGCAATCTCTCTGAACTAAATGTTAATAATAAGGCCTGTAATATGGTAAGAAGGAAATGGTGGCAATTGGCAAATGGAACACTGTTGCTTAGTAACAAGACCTTAAGGTATGAACTAGTTCTTGTGTTTGCTCCCTTGCTCTCTTTTTCCAGCAACAAAGAAAACATTTCCAGCCTGAGCTGATTATAGACACTGCACATTTTATAACTCCAGACAGCACTTTTATGCAGAGAACTAGAAGCAAAAAAAAAACCCAGTAATTTTATGAACAATCACTTCAACAGTAAAGCCAAAAAAAAAAAAATGAGCAGCAAAATGTGGAAGATTCATGGTTATCTTGGAATAAGGCTTTGTGGAGTTTATGGGCTTTGCTTCTGCACAAGCAGGTTAAAGAAATAGCATGGAGGAAGATGTTGAATTATTCCTGTGACCATGAAAAGCCATTTTCAGCGAACAGAAAGAGTAGAGGACTATGCAAAGGAGACATTGGCCAGTGCCTTTAGGCTGGCAAGGGAGGAAGGGAAAGAGAAATGATTGTGCAACCAACCAGGAGCACTTCAGCATAGTAGGAGGCTGAATCTGTGATTCAGACAGACTCTGTGCCCTCTGGTCACAAAAACCATGTGCTAAGAGGAAGCCTCCCTTTCAAAATAACAAAACCCTGAAATGCTTTTAACTCCGCCAGATACTACTAGATTTCAGAAATGTTTTTCCGTATTATTATTCATTAGCCAACTAATGAAAATGCTAAACCCTTAGGTTCTCCATTAAATACCCTATTCAGAATTACAGGCTTTTAAGAATTAGACTCACAGATCGTAACAGCATCAGGATATTAGAAAAGATGAGACAACTATAAGGTGCAATATAGAATCTCCAGATTCTTCCCCTAGGCCAATTGCTTACTCCCAATAATTCTCAGAAGCTCATAAATAGAGTTTGACAGCTTTTCCATCTACCCAGAATGCTTCTCAGAAATACATTTCCCCTGAGTATAAAGGGCTTCATTTAAGAGATAGTTGCATGCTAATAAACTTAGCTGTCATAAATATGACAATCTTTTTCTAAAATGCTGTATTCTGAAAAGACACATAGCCCATATGATTTAAAATTTCAGGTGAAGGATAACCAATGTTATTTTAACCATAGTTAAAAAGTGGTATGGGCATTCTTGATGCATGGAAAACTAATCCACCCCCCCCAAAAAGGCTTAATTGAAACTATATGTGATAATGTTCTTTGTAGAAGCTGTATAGTTCCTTCACAAGCAGCTATAAATAGGAATATATTGTTAATCCATTTAATTGAATGACTGTATGTTCTATTTATTTCAACCACAGTGTTTATAATTCCTGAACACCTAGCCCTTTCTTGAGTTCTAAATTAAGATGATCAAATATCTTTGGCCTGTTAAATAATGATAATCTGAGCTGGTATTTCTTATTAATTATTCCTCATGTTAAATATGTCTTTCTTTCTTTTTGAAGGTATAATTTTTAGCAAATTGCTGGTTTTCACATATATTGTAGTTTTATATTTTCAGTTAAATAGAAAATTACTATTTTTACTTTAGAGAAACTGGCTCAGCATCAAAGGGTTAAAATATCAAATAAATACAGAAACATCATTGTTTTGTAATTAAAGGGGGGGAACTTGCATGAATGAAATTCAAGAGAAATGCAACAGATTAATTGAATTGCTTTTCATTTAAGGGAGTATTTTGATACTGAAGAAACCAAAGTAGGAAGCTGCCATTTCATTATGTGATATGTAACATGTTTATATTGTGTTATCGTCACCTGAGATGCTCCACTGAAGCCTTTGATTCTCATTCATGTAAGTGAGAGCTGAATACAATAAGGCTAAACATGGAAGAGATATAAATACAATTTACAGGATGAGCTGCAAATTTAAAAACTTAAGTAAGGACAGGTGTTTTGTGGTTGCTACTTGCTGATCTGGCAGCAGTTGTTAGTCATTTGATCAGAAGGCCCATCTGCAAGATCTAAAAGATAAAAGCTTGGATTGTCTGGCCTCTATATTTGTCTGGCTCCTCTTCACTCATTCTTCTGAACTGACAGAGCCTCCAACTCTGAAAGAAAGCGTTGGAGCTATTCTGCCTTGCAGATGTATTTAGCTGAGCTTGTTCAATAAAAAGCTGATAGTTTGACCATTCTTATGTGAATGGCTACAAAATCCAATTTTAATCTTTTAAAAATTATGCATAATAAAATTTTCTGTACAATGTTATTAGCCTATAAACAATATAACTCCCTAGAATTATCCCTCTCCACAGTCTTTGCAGTAATATTGCATATTCCTATTTATGAGAAAGGATTGGGAGAAGTGCAATGGCAGCTGTTGTCATAGAAGATATGGGTGGTCCTAGGATAACCAGGCTGATTGAGGATCTGCACTGATCTCACCATCAGCAGAAGGAAAGTGTATCTGGGAGATCAACTAGGCTTATACTGCAAGTCAGTAGGAAACACAGTAAGTTTTATCTGAAAGAAATGAATTCAGAGCCATCATAGAACCAGTAATAAGGGAAGCAGCAATACCCACAGAAAGAAACACTTGGTAGTTTAAAATAGCATCTGTATGTACAGTCTGACTATATACATAGCATTGACTCAAAAATCAAAACCTCATTTCCTGAATAATGTAAGTTTCTAGTATATTAAGCGGAACAAATGTCTAACATATCTCAGCTAAATCTATAGCTTTCATTGCAAGGTTCCCCAACGTTCGGCATAATAGCTCATTTTTAGCTTTTCTTATTGAACCTCATGCCTTCCCAATGAAACGCTCAGTGGAATAATAATAAAAAGTTAAGATGGCCATACAATGCAATCAATTGTCCAACTTGTTTTAAGGAGTATTGAATTCACAACACACACAAAACACAGCATATGACACACAGACAGCAGATAGCAAATGCCCATTAAATATTTTCCTCCTACATGAAAGTTCCCAATGGGCTTCCAGCCTCGTTTTTCCTGTCACAGTCTACATGCTACAGTCTTGCATTTTCCCCACCTCCTGACATTCATAGTCATAAATCATGTGATCTTTATCTTAAAATGTCACCTATATTTGGAATTTCTTCACATGCATCAGGTTGAGTACTCTCTGTTTCCAAACAGCAAAGAGTCTTTCATCCAGACTTATCAACCCATTCTCTATCTGTATCCAGCCCATCCTGGTCATAATAGTGAATTTGAAAAATAATCCTTCTGTATAACATATGTATTTGAAAACTATATTTAATAGAAATCTTATAATCCAGCATATTCACTCTTAAGGCTAACTATCAAAAGCAGGCCTGTCCAGTCCATGGGCCGCATGCGGTCCTGGACACAAGATCACAACATTTACACATTTATTTACACACAGAGACAGAAATTGACATAAATAGATGAGAGGGGAGAGAGGGAGAGGGAGAGATGCAGACTTATACAAGCATCCCAACCAGTGGTGGGATTCAAATTTTTTTTACTACTGGTTCTGTGGGCGTGGCTTGTTTGGTGGGTGTGGCTTGGTGGTCATCTGACTGGGTGGGCATGGCCAACTTGGCAAGATGATATGACACCTTGTTGCGAGTGATGTCAAATTGGCCACGCCCACTCAGTCACATGACTGATGCTGCAGAGGCAGGGTGATTTCCTACATACCTTCCCCCCCTCCTCCACCCTTAGGCTTACAAAAAAAAAAGCCCAACTAAAGATCATGACTGCCAGCCAAGTCTGCCTGCTGAATGGATTTTGTTTTGGGGTGGTTTTTGTTTTATTTTCTGCCAGAAACCCCTCGGAGATAAATTTGCACAGCCAAATCTTACTGTACCTCATTGTTGCGGCGCTGCCTGTTGCTGCTGTGGGTGCTGCTGAGGCCATCTGGCTGCCCAAGTAAAGAACTGCAGTGGCTCAGGGTGACCGTCAGGAGCAAGAGGGGAAGCCAAGGTACTTGCCCCATAGCAGTCAACTTTGCTCTCTCTTGCTCCAGTTAGGTGCTCCCAGCATACACAAGGAGCGTGAAGGCAGGCAGACAGCATGCGGATGCATTTTAAAAGTCAGAGAACTCTGCCCAAGACTTCTCATGTATTCAGGGGCTACACCTCTCCCAACTATGAGTTGATCTAATGAAATATCTTCCAGTTTAAAGATCGACTTTAAGAGTTGCCCCATGGAAGAAGCCAAGAACGAGAGCAAAAGTAGCAGCAGTGAGGGAAAAAGGGGTATATGATGGGTCCCTCTGCGGTCCCCTCCCAGGTGACCGCAGGACTTCGACCTCCTCTTTTCCTCAAAGGTGTGGTGTCTGCCTCTCTTCACATTCCTTGTGGAGAGACATACATATCCGTCACCCTTGCCACCACTATGTTTGCTTTCGGTTCTCGGCTTCTTCCATGGGGCCGCTCTTAAAGTCAACCTTTAAATGGTCCCGGGACATCCTCCTGCCTGCCCAGCGCCCACCCTCCCGGAGCACGCTTTCTTTCTTGTCCTGGCAGGTGCACCTCTTCCAGCCCAGCCTGGCCTGGCCAGCCAGCGGGTGGCCACATGTCCCGGAGCTTCTTGCCCCCCTTGTCATGAGATGCCTGCAGCTGCTGCATGCTTTTTTTGGTACAGCTGCAGTCCAGCAGCCACACCAAAAAAAGCCCTGTTCTGTGTGCTGGGCCTGGCAAATCTGAGTAGCCACCACATAGAACAGGGCTGTGCCAGACTGTTGGAGAAGCGGAGCAGAGCCAGAGATCAGTAGCTACCCCTTTCGCAGCGCAGAAATCCTCCTTGAATTGGCTGGCTGGTCTCCTCTTTCTCCGCCTTTTTGTTTTGTATGGCCAAGGCCAGCTGCCCCTTTGGCCGGCTGCTGGAGATGATTCTTTTTCGGTCTCCAGCTATCTCTTTCTGCACAGAAATCCTCCTCCAACTGGCCGGCTTGTCTCCTCTTTTTCTGCCTGTTTGTTCTGTATGACTGAGGAGGAGGAGACCAGCCAGCCAAAGGAGCCACTGCTGGAGGCAATTCTTTTTCAGTCTCCAGGCCAGCCGGCCAAAGGGGCAGCTGCTGGAAGCGACTCTTTTCTTGTCTCCAGCCAACTCTTTCGGCGCAGAAATCCTCCCCCAATTGGCCAGCTAGTCTCCTCCTCCTCAGCCATACAGAACAAAGATGCAGAGAAAGAGGAAACCAGCCAGCTGGTTGGGGGAGGCTTCTTTGTGCTGCGAAAGAGGCGGCTACTGATCTCCAGCTCCACTCTATTTCTGCAACAGTCAGGCGCTGCCCTGTTCTATGCATTGGCTGCTCGGACTTGCTGGGCCTGGTACATAGTACAGGGCATGCTTTTTTTGGTGCAGTTGCTGGACCGCACCCACACTGAAAAAAGCATGGAGCAGCTGCAGGCACCTTGTGACAAGGGTGGCATGAAGCCCGGAGACATCCACACACCCACCTCCTGGCTGGCTGGGCCGGGCTGGACTGGAAGAGGCGCATCCACTGCAGAAGGAAGAAAACATGCTCTGGGAGGGCGGTCAGGCAGGCAGATGTCCCAGAGCTGCTGCACATGCACACTGCAACCCTGGGACATTCACCCAAGCTGTGCCATGGCTGCCACATGGTAGGGAAAGCTAGGACAGTGTCCAGGACAAGTGAGCAACTGGGCAACCAAGCGACTAGGTTAGTGGGCGTAGCCAGCCAGGGGTTGCCACCGGTTCAGCGACCCATGCCAAATCACCGTTACCAGTTCACCTGAGCCAGTGCGAACCAGTTGAATACAACCTCTGATCCCAACCCATAATTTTGTCCAGAACACTATACAGTCCTAATATTTAGACTTATCTGTTTCTAATCACTTTGGTATACAAAATGTAAATGGCAACTTTGCTGTTCTATGTAATGAAAAAGTACCATGTTGTCATGTTTAATGGGAATCAGGCAAAAATCAGTAAAAGAAACATAACTACAAATCTTGAGAAAGTCAAAAAAAATCTTCCATTCATGGTTCATGACTTAAAATCCCTAATAAAATTTTAAAAAGTTATTTCACAAAGCAAAGGAAGTTTAATTATTTTACTAGGCCATCAAAACAATATAATACAAACAATAATACAGTACTTTTAAAGTGGCTTTTCTAAGCTACTTTAGCCTGTTTCATCTATTTAAAAATATGTGGTTAAGAAACAGATGCTCATGCAAGTTCTGCTGGTGTGCTATCTTCATACTTGCCAACATTTTGGAATCCTGAAGAGGTAGATTTTGCGAGGGAGCGAAGCGACCAAGCCCGAGCGCGCTTACGCGCGAGGGGGGGGGGAGGGTGTGGGAGGGGGGTGAAGACGGAATACGGCGTTTTTGAGGAACGAGTTCCTTGAAATTATCATTTAGTATTCTAATTACTAGCTTATTTTAGGGAATCAACGCACAATGAAGGGAAAATATGACTTCCATTTCATTTTATGGTAGGTTTGCTACAAAATCGGTAGATCAGAAGAGAAAATCGGTAGCCTTTCAAAACCTCTAAAAAGCGGTAGTCTACCGCCCAAAGCGGTAGAGTTGGCAAGTATGTATCTTTTTCCCCTGCTAATATTGTGGAAACCTATATGCATGTATGGTTTACAGATTAAGATTTCTAACAGCAGACATTATGTAACCCTTAACTGCTGTACATTTCACTGCACATTTTATAAATATACACTTTTGAGAGCCTTTGATATATATATATATCAAATGAAAGGTGTGGAAGAGATTTGTAAAAAAAAAAAAAAACTGGAAAAAAACCAGACATCTAATTGTTCAGTGGAAGCAACAACAGAAGACACAGCTTTAAACAAAGTGGACACTATTGTTCTGTGCCCCAGGAGTTCTGTGTTCTGCTGGGTGACAGATTGGAGTCTACACACAGACAGCAGCTATACACAGATATGCAGTTTCTTTCTCTCCCAGCAATTTTAACTGTTTTCTTACTGCTATTAAAAATGGGGATGCATGATTTTACTCTCCATTGCTGGGTATGATGAAAGGGGCCTAATCAGTGGTGGGATTCAATTTTTTTTTACAACCGGTTCTGTGAGCGTGGCAGGGGAAGAATACTGTAAAATCTCCAGTCAGAGGTGGTATTTGCCGGTTTGCCGAACTACTCAAAATCTTTGCTACTGGTTCTGCAGAACTGGTCAGAACCTGCTGAATACCATCTCTGGGCCTAATGGTTTAATTAACATTTCAATGATTTTGATGAAGATTATGCTGGGGGAAATGAAATTTAAAGAGTGACAGTCTCGTATGTTGTCTTCCCCAACAAAATTAGCTTCATATCCAAGATATATATATATATTAAATTCTAGTGCAAGATATCTAATTAACTTCTATGAACAACATAATGATGGACTGCTTGAAAAACAAGTTTGATTTTTAATACATTCTACATTAAGCTTGAAGAAGAAGCTAAGTAGTTGCCTAATAGAATTTTTGCACATAAAATTAATTGGTTAATCTTATAGCTGAATTTTATAGTTTCCTCTCAATAATTCTGACTTTAAATTGTTTAAAGATTCTTTGAATCTTGTTGAAAGTTAATGTTGGATAGAACTAGTCTTGATATCTATTTTTGCTAACAGTTCTTTGACATAGAGTCTAAAATCATCATAGTTAAGTGCATTAAACAACAGATGGGAAATGGATCAGTAAAAAATGTCAATATAGTTCCAATGCCCTGGGAAATTATCATAATGAACTAAGGTAGAGCAGGCTAAAATGATTCCACTGACAGACAGAATTTAGTAAATAATGGCAGCTGAATAACATCAAAATGATATTTCACAAAGGTTCAGTAACTTCTTCTGCAATTGTTTCTGGTAGTTTGCTGGAGAGAAAAAACAAGTCATCTTAAAAAAAGACACCTGGCAATAATACACCCCAAAGAATAAGCTACCTAGAAATCTGGTGCATTCTTTCTTTTTCAGTGATATCACTGAGAAAGGAAGCAAGAACACCCCACTTCCTTTACTTCAAAACAAAATCAAAACAAGAAAAGACGAAGAGGGTTGCACCATCTGTCCCTGTCTGGGCTCCACACTGAGAGAATTTGTAAGGGATTGAAGTGCACCTTACAGATTAGAAATGATTGTGGCTGCTTCAGTCCTGTTGCCCAGACAATGGCAAAGCCCGAGAATCCCTTTCCTCTTTCCTCCCTTCCTTCCTTCCTGTTGAGTGTTCTGCCTGACTAAACAAACTAAATGTGCCTAACTCCCTTCTTGTGGCAAGTGGACTTGACCGGAGTTAAAACCAACAAAGAAAGATTCTGATGGGAGCTGCCCGAGTGCTGGGCACAGAGTCAACAAGCAGGTCTCATTGAAATGCTAATGAGACCATGTACTCCACAGCACCTCCAATGTCTAACTTTTCAACCCATAGCTAGCAGCGACCAATTTACAAGCTGCTGTAATGACTCACTAGGCTAGCCTAATGTCCTAGCTTAGTCGCCTGACCTTTGCAAGGTTATTGCACCCAGCAAGTTGGATTTTGGTGTTTTTGCAAGCATTAATATAGTTATTGCAAAGTACGAAGAGTCTTTAGAGCTGTTGGAGGAAGGAAGTTTTGTTAAATAAAATGTTTTGAAACCATATACTGAAAAGGCATAGAGCATATGCAATGAGTTGTTTTTTCTAACTAGTTTACCATCATTTTTTGGCAGCTGCAGTTTATAATGCCTTGGTAAGGCCACACTTGGCATACTGCATCCAGTTTTGGTCACCACGATGTAAAAAAGATGTTGAGACTCTAGAAAGAGTGCAGAGAAGAGCAACAAAGATGATTAGGGAACTGGAGGCTAAAAAATATAAAGAATGGTTGCTGTAACTGGGCATGTCTAGTTTAATGAAAAGAAGGAGTAGGGGTGACATGATAGTGGTCAATATCTCATGGGCTTCCACAAAGAAGAGGGAGTCAAGCTATTCTCCAAAGCAGGGGTTGTCGGCTTTTTGGACCTCAGGGACCACCAAACTCATACTTTTAAATCCCGAGGATCACTAATATGAATTTTTTAAAAAATGATAATATATTTAAGATAAAAATTTTAATTATATAAATTTAATATTAAAAATTATATATATATATATATATATATATGTTTTCTGAGGTTCTCGCGGGTATTTGTATGTGGATCTTTGGTTATTCGGGTT
>BHEV01026889.1:0-36379 GCA_004319985.1 Emydocephalus ijimae | reverse complement strand
CCCCATTTCGCATGTTTTAATATCGGCCTTAATTTGGGGGGAGGGGCTTTATTTCATTTCATGCCTATAAAACATGCTGGGGGAGGCCGTATTGTTGGAGAAACAGGGTAGCAACCGTCATAAATATGAGTCAGTTGACAATTGTCTGAATTTTGATCATGTGACCATGATCAAAACAGTCGTAAGCATGAAAAATTGTCATAAGTCACTTTTTTTCCAGTGCTGTTGTAACTTTCATCAGGCACAAAATGTACTGTTGTAAATCGAGGACTACCTACATAATGTTTCATCCCAGATTAGAATGAGAAAATGAAACTTGCCATACATGCCTGAAGGAAACCAGTCTGTCTGGTTTTTCAGTGGCTAGCAGGTTGGGAGAAAAGGAAGGAAAAAGCTGCAACAGATAATATAAGTGAAGATGGCAAAGCATGTAGATTAAGAACGTGGCACAGTAGTGAAGGTGCTGCACTATGGACTAATCTAGAAGACCATGAGCCCTACTTTTAGAAGGAGGCTTGTGCCTGTAAAGTCAGCAGGGGTGTTCTGATCCAGCTCCCCAAACACAACAAACTCTCTGATGTGAACTCAAAAGATTCCTTTTTAAGCATGCTGGCAGCCCTGGCAAAAAATTTCTCTTGCGGGTTTACAAGTCTGTCCAGCTAGAAGATGAATAGTTGTCCGCCATGCCTATTCATCTCCGCCTCTTGCCTTTTATCCCCAGATCTAGGGTGGGGCCTCACTAGCAGTGGTGGCTCTTTCTTCCGCAGGATCGGTCCACGGTTTTCCACTGCGTTCTCCTCTCCTCTGCCTTCTGCACAGTCGCATGTCAGGCACTGGGCCCAGCTGCTCCTCCTCTTCTTCATCAACCACTTCCAGATCTGGGGACTGTTGACTCTCCATATGAGGGCTGACGGATGACCCAAGCTCTGCTTCTCTCTGTCTCTCTCTGTCTCTCTCCCTCCCTCCCTCCCTCTCACTCTCTTTCTCTCTGTCAGTTCCCTTCCCTCTCCCCCCTGGGAGCTCCCAGGTTGCCCTGATGTTGACCCTAATGCCCACCCCCCCTCCTCCTCCTCCTCCTCTTCCTCCTCCTCCAATTCGGCTGCTGGAGGGGCCGGCTGCCAACAGGCCACAACAAATGGCTTCCTTACCAACAGTATATAGTCTTTGACTTATGACCACAATTGAGCCCCACTATTCTATTGCTAAGAAATTTGTTTAGTGAGGTTTGCTTCATTTTACGACTTCCTTTGCCACATTTGTTAAGCAGTTGTACCGCATTTATCACTGCAGTTGTTAAATAGATAACACTGTGGTTAAGTGAATCTGGCTTCCTCATTAACTTTGTTTGTCAGGAGGTCACAAAAGATGATCACACATGAATCTGGGACACTGCAATCATCATAAATATGAACCAGTTGTCAAGCGTCCAAAAACAAATCATTGACCATGAGGATGATACAATAATCATAGGTGTGAAAATTGATAGTATGTCACTTTTTTTAGTGCCTATTGTAACTTCGAATGGTTGCTAAATGAACTGTTGTAAGTCAAGGACTACCTGTGCAATTGATGGTCTTGTGGAAAATCTTTCTGCTCAAATACCTTTCTCTTCTGTTCAATTGTTGTAGTAATAATGTTAGAGTTATTTAGGGACGGAACAGGAGAGTTGATACAAAGATACTCATGGAATTTGTTCAGAATTTAAGATTTTCATTAATCTAAGAGTTCTCAATCTTTCTCTCACCCTTCCTCCCTTCCTGTGTGTGTGTGTGTGTTGGTTATTTTTCCATCTGATTTTTTTTAATGTAATTGTTTTGGGTTTTCCATCTTCTTACTGTTGGAAATGTCAGTTTATTTATCAGCAAGCTCGTTTGGAGAAGTTTTTTTTAAATGTGATGGGGAGAGTCTGACACAATGGGTTGAAAATGAATTTGATGACTAGGTTGGCAAAATGTGTCTCTTTGTATGGGTGCAATTAATTGGACAGTTTCTTATTTAGGGAAATTGCTCCACAAAAAACCATTGTGTAGGTGGGTGGGTGGGTGGTGGCGGTTGATGAACAGAAGGAAACAAGGTCTTTGGCTGTCTGAGTATAAGGGGTAAACTCAAAGCAGCAGGAGGAGATTCTGCTTTGCTTGAACTTGCATCCTAATGCATCCATTCAACGTACCCATTGCACATTGGATATTTTTAAACAGAGTATGCCATTTCCGAACTGGGAATGTCAAAATGTTTTTCTGCCTCTAAGGTATTCAGATTCCACATCAAAGTGTAAGTTGCTAATTATTTCAGCTGCTCCTTAGCAGATCCCTGGTTGGATGGCATCTGTTCTTTGCTTGTCTCATGTTGGTGCCCTGATTTTACAAGCATTTGGTTCTTCTTTTGGTTGTCTTCTGTTAATTACTATGGCAATAGGACATGCATGCTGTTGTACAGGTAGTTCTCAACTTTCAACCACAGTTGAGCCCAACATTTTTAAATGGGACATTCGTTAAGTGAATTTTTTCTCATTTACAACCTGTCTTGCCACAGTTGTTGAGTGAATCATGCAGTTGTTTAGTTAGTTACACCATTGTTAAGTGATCCTGGCTTCATCATTGACTTTACTTGTCAGAAGGTTGCAAAAGGGAATCCCGTGACTCTGAGACACTGCAACTGTCATTAATATGAATCAGTTGCCAAGCATCTGAATTTTAATCATGTGACCATTGAGATGCTGCAAAGATTGTAAGGGTGAAAAACAGTGCTAAGTCATTTTTTTCAGTGTTGTTGTAATTTTGAATGGTCACAAATGATGTGTTATAAGTCAAGGACTTCATATGCTCATGTCTTTTGCAGCTTGATCAACCAAAGTGAAATCTATAGATTGTAGCATTTGAGGTTGCCCAGCACTTACTTGCCTTACATAAGGTGACAGAGTCTAGCTAACTTTGAGTAATCATGGTATATAGGCACAGATGAATCTGGTTAACATTTAGATTGGAAATTAGCAGGAAATTCTAGTGGTTTACATATGATTTTACCATAATTGGATTCATTCAACCTGCTAAGCCCAAACTAAACTACATTATCAATGTTGTATAAACCCAGTTGTATTTCAAAATGTTTTTGCCCATAATTTTATATGGTTCCTGCAACTGCTTTATATAAAGCAAGATTGAAGCCATTGCTTAAATTAGATAAGATGAGAATTGAACCCCACAATTTATAAATGAAATATTCAAACTTCTCACAAGACAACCAAACTTTATGAGAGTTCTGTATTCTTACTTAAGAGATTCTGCTTATTATATATTTATTTTAAAGGGTTTTTTTTGAATTCTGATTTTTCTTTCTGTCTGCCTGTGATCTTCTGCAAAAGTGCACAGTGGTTACAACCTCCTGAAATGGATCTTTGTCTTCAAGATACAAGTTACCCAGAGACATCTCTTTGAACTTTCCCAAGGACAGAATGCTAAATTGTATTTTGAATTTATTCTCATGCTGATGTTCTTACATATCAGTTTCACTGCTGCTCTTAACTAAAAATTAATAGAGCCATTTGTCATTTTCTACAGCTTACACAAAAGGTGAGGATTCTCCTTTGTATCAAAGCTTACTCTAAGGATACATATATGCCTGAATTATATTGCCCCATTAAATTATATGTCACAAGACAGACAGTTACATGGAAAGTCCTAGGCAAATACACAATTATCCTGCTCCATAAGATGATTTGTGTGCTTAAAACACAAAGCAAAACTTGCCATATATTTATGCTGTGATCATCCCATTCTGTTTTAGCCTTTTTCTTTTGTCTTGTGGGCAGTAACCAACTTGCAGTAGATAAATTTTGGGGTATAGGAAGGAAATTGCAGGTTTTTTTCCACCATATTTTTTTTCAGGGCCAGCTTAGTACAAATTTCCACTCCTGAAGATTCATTTCCAGCATGCTCATCAGAACAATGTTGTTTCTCAGATTGTTCATGATATGAAATGATGGCCCACATGTTTCTTCTTGCATGCTGGTTTAAAAAAAAACCACAATAGTCACTCTTTGGGGAAGAATGTGTCACTAATTGAAAATCCCTGAAGATTCCTTTCTGAGAAAGTTTTGCAAGATACTTTCTGGGGAAAAGAGATCTTTTTTTTCACGGGCAACATTGTTCATAATACCCTCATAATATCCAGTGGGAGAAAAATATATCTTTTTTTCTGAAGATTTATTTTTCAAAATTTTGTTTTTTATAAACTCTACCAAAATCCAAAGAGTTAACCTTGACTTACAAGATTTAGTGACCATTCGAAGTTACAATGGCACTGAAAAAAGTGACTTATGAACATATTATATATACTGTATATATAGTATAGTACAGAACAATACAATACAATACAATACAATACAATACAATACAATACAATACAATACAATACAATACAATACAATACAATACATAAGCAGTGGTTAGAGTGCAATACTGCAAGCTACTTCTCCTGCAATTTGGCAGATCAAATCCTACCAGGCTCAAGGTTGACTCAACCTTCCGTCCTTCCGAGGTGGGTAAAATGAGGACCCAAATTGTTGGGGGCAATAGGCTGACTCTGTAAACCACTTAGAAAGGGCTGTAAAGCACTATAAAGCGGTATATAAATCTAAGTGCTATTGCTATTGCTATTTTTCACACTAATGAAACATCCCCATGATCACTTGATTTACATTCGGTTGCTTGACAACCAGTTCATATTGCAGTGTCCTGGGATCATGTGATCATCTTTTGCGACCCTCTGACAAGCAAAGTCAATGGGGAAGCCAGATTCACTTAATAACTGCACTTATTCACTTAACAAATATAGCAACAAAGGTTGTAAAATGGGGAAAAACTCATTTAACAAATTGCTCACTTAGCAACATAAATTCTGAGCTCATTGTGGTCGTAAATCGAGGAGTGCCTATGTTAAGTTCTGCGCATGGGCGCAAGGAACAGAGACGAGACGATGAACAGTGAACTTCAACTTCCAATCATTGTGGAACAGAGCAAAACCCTAGGGCAGCAGCAGCCCTTTTAAAGGCAAGCTGCTGATCTAGTAACCAATAAGAAACGTGGAGCGTTAACTCCCTTAACCAATGAGAGAGGCCCGTTAACAGCCAATCAGATTCTCCTGAACGGACCAATCCGATATCGCTATTATCGGCCAATCAGAAGATCAGGGCTAGAACCCTGCTCTTTTCTAAAGGTTTTTAATAACTTTATTTAAGCATTTTATTAGTTCATAACAACCTATATATCATAGAAGGGTTTTGCAGAAATGCAAGAATTGCTCTGGTGACTGTGATGTCAAGTATGGCAATCTCCCTTTGTCGGGAGACAAACCTGTGTGCATTTGAGAAACTTTTTAACAACTAAGCTTTAACAGTAACTGAAGATTTCTCACAACAAGGGCTGTATTTGAACAATGTCATTAAATTAGGTCTTCTTATTTAAATGGCATTAGCTAGACTTCTCTTGAAAGTGGACCAATTATTTGATGAGATAAAACAGTGCCAGAGCTCAGTTCTTTCAGATAAGGATTCCGTAGTTCCTTCTTCACCTCAGTCGCTTGAACTTAATTTGGAAAAGCCATTTTCTTCTTTTGCTTTCTTAGAGGTTGCTGGATTACAAGGGGAGAGAGGAAGGCAGAGGGAGGCCGTGATTGTGATTGTCATTGTAATGGAGAGGCCAACCCTGTCAGGATCTGACTGGAGCGTGAAAAAGCATGACTGCTGTAGATTTGGATCAATAGCATGCTGAGACTTACATCTACTTTTGTGCATGTCTGAACTTTCCAGTCAAAAATTATTTCTCTCAAGAAGCTGTATATTGAACCGTGCTGGAGCATATTTGAAGGTGGCAAAGTTCTCTACAGCCCCAGTGACTTTTTTTTTTAAAAAAAAGCAATTCCTTCTGTGGCAGTTAAGAATATGTCTGCGATGGGATAAGGCAACACAAAAAAGAATATTAAAAATATGGTGGACAATTTAATAAAAATGTTTATTTCACTCACCCCGATAATGCAAATATGAAGAGACTGTTTACAAATGCCCTTGAGTTACGAATATTTTTCTGGATGTTTCTCAATGAACATTTTATTGTCCAATTGATGTGACTTATTAATAGAATTTTATAGATATTGTATTATATTCTACTCATAACCATTTTGTTTTCCTACCCCTTCTATCCTTATTACTAGAAAAGGTATTAGGATTATTATCTGTCTCCTATAATCATGCATTGTTTGCAAACAGGAAAGGTTTTCTTTGTTTTTTTAAGGCTCGCAATTCATTTACAATGAGGAAAAAGTTGGCGGAGTCATACGTGTCTTTTTCTATACAGGTAATCCTTGACTTATGATCGCAATTGAGCCCAAAATTTATATTGCTAAACAAGACAGGTGTTAAGTGAGTTTTGCCCCATTTTATGACCTTTCTTGCCATAGTTGTTAAGTGAATCACTGCAATTTTTCAGTTAGTAACACGGCTGTTGAATGAATCCAGATTCCCCATTGACTTTGCTTGTCAGAAGGTTGCAAAAGGTGATCATGTGACTCTAAGACATTGCAACTGTCAAAAATGAATCTGTTGCCAAGCGCCTGAATTTTGATCACATGACCATGAGGATGCTACAACAGTCGTAAGTCTGACAAATAGTCATAAGTCACTTTTTCACCACTGTTGTAATTTCGAACAGTCACTAAATGGCCTATCTGTATATATACAGAATATTGAGGTGCCTGTTTATGTTCTTAAAACAACAGAGGAAGAATTTGCAATAGAATAGAAATTTTTACCAGGTTACAGAAAAAGAAATGCTAGATTAGAAATCAGTGATGGAAGGGGATATATGGTGATTATGAGAGTAGTACTTTGCCATGTGCTGAGGATGAAAACTTTTAATTTAATTCTGGACTACTATCAAGCTGATAAAATTTGTGATGTTTTTATGATACGTGCCATTACAATAGTAGGAGAATATTTCAGAATTGTTTTGAGAGGAAGAAGGAGGGAGAAAATTTCAAAATTAAGCTAGTTTCTCAAGTTATACCCATTCTAATGCCAGATTTACATAGGAGTTGTTAAATAGGATTCTCTCCAAAGCAGTATTGAAAGTTTTAAATTAGTATCAGTGACAGAAGAGACCCATGGATTAATCCATGATTAGGAAGTGTACCCATTTGTCAGATCATATAGTCAGTCCTAGAAGCTAGGCTGTTGGAAGAAAAAACAAAGGACTTAACATTTAAAAGAAAAGGATGTAAATAACAATTCTGCTGCAGTTTGATGCTTACTTGAACAAAGAGGAAAATAAACTAAATTGAGATAAGGAATGTGAATTTGTTGATGTGAGTTTTTGAAGTTCCAACCCAGCAGATTCTAATCAGTATCTACAAATATATTGAGCCAACTTTACTGTGAACAATTTGCATATATAATTTTGATGTTTTGCATGGAATCCCCTTAAATGTTAATAGCAACCACATTAATGTTAACATTTTTCTTGGAAAAAATAACAATGCTTCATTGAATTATCCCATAAAAAGGATAGGGGAATTGTGGCAAAGGAATAAAAAGAAACGAGAAGAAAAAAGCAGGAAAGAAACAAAAAATGCATTTCTAAATACGACTCAGAACAAGGGTTTCTGATATTTAGATTTGGACTTTAAAAATGAAGATAGTTATAAAGGGAGGGAAGGAGGGGGAGAGGGAGAGAGAGTTCTTTAAAGAAGGATTAAATAATGATTTCAGATAACTGCATTTAAAATTAATGCAACCTTTAAAGCCAAAACTTTGAAAAAAAAATTGTTGGTTGTTTGATCAGCCAGACTGTTGAAGTAATTGTTGACTCTGGAGGAAAAGTGGTTCTTCTCAGAGTTTCTGTCTAAGCTTCTTAAGAGGTCTAGGAAATGAGGATTTAAGGATTTTTAAGAAGCAAATCTTGAGACCTTAAGGGCATAATTCAGAATGGGCTGGTGGAAAGGGAGATGACCTCCAGTATTAAACTGATACATATATACAAATAAGATGCAGGCTATAAGTAGGGGGGTTGATTTTGGAACAATTATTGGAAATAAATGAGCTATAGTGATAAATCCTGGTAGCCTTTAATTCTTTATTTAAAAGGAAAAAAAAAACCCATGAGTGATGAAATTCTCTCCTCCAACCACTCCACACCCGTACATACACTCATGCTGCTCATAAGTATGCTTCATCCATAATTACATTATAAATTAATTTTACTCTTCAGCAAGCAGAGTTTGGAAACCTGCCTTCTTACACATTTTCTGTCATTTCTGCCTGTCTCCCTTTCCACGGCTTTCATGTGTCATTGCAACATCATTCATCAGTTCTTTGGAAAATAACTCCATCCAATATAGCTCTCCCCTATTTATTCAGTGCAAGTAACTTGTTAATCCTCAGCTCAAAGTGATCTTTCCCTTTATTAAGCATCTTCCCCCCACCCCAACAATTGATACAATGGCTGCACTTGCATGTCATACTAAACAATTGTGTAACTCTGGTTTATGGAACAAATTTCAGTCACTGTTCCACTAAGCTGGATAACAGTCAAAGGTTATGGATGGACATAACCATGATGACAAAAACCAACACAGAAAAGCATTTTGTGCTATAGTCTCAGTGTTCAGCATTTCCTGTCACTTTCTTCTCTATTCCAGAATAGCCCTTTACAGAAACTTAGAATGTGGCAGAATCAGGCCAAATGGAAAGCACTGTATTTTATTTTATTTATTATTAATTTTTGCTTACCATAGTTAGTGCAGCATTATTTTTTGGAAAATATCAGTTCTGTACTGAACTTATTGCAGTTGCGTGTTCCTTTAAGAAGAGTGTTTAGCAGGGGAATCCTGAGAGTTTAAGTCAACATGTTTTCAAGCTACCAAGGTTGAGAAATATTGCTTTAGAAAATAAAGCCACCAGTTTTGTTAAGTTCTGCACATGGGCGCAAGGAACGGAGACGAGACGGTGAACAGTGAACTTCAACTCTTTATTAATCATTCTGAACAGAGCAAAAACTTAGGGCAGCAGCAGCCCTTTTATAGGCAAGCTGCTGATCCAGTAACCAATAAGAAACGTGGAGCATTAACCCCCTTAACCAATGAGAGTGGCTCGTTAACAGCCAATCAGATTCTCCTGAACGGACCAATCCGATACCGCTATTATCGGCCAATCAGAAGTGCAGGGCTAGAACCCTGCTATTTTCTAAAGGTTTTGATAAACTTTATTTAAGCATTTTTATTAGTTCATAACACCCCTTCCCCCTGGGTTCCATTTAGGGGGTGCGGTGACGTAATCTCTGAGGAAGGAAGATTATTTTGACTGTCTATTGGATTTAAGCTGTCCCACCGTTCTTGTCTGTAACCTTGTTTTGGCGGGACATTTCCTGGCAAGTCGGGTGCCGGTGGTTCCTCATTGGAAGACTCGGCGCCGCTAATGTTCTCACTGTTGTCCTCTGGCCTTTGCGGACTTGCCTCTGTTGAGGTGTTCCTCTGTGACGAGGATACCCCCGTCTCTGATCCTTCTTCATTTGTTACGCCCGGTTGCTGACTTCTTTTGTTCGTGCTTTCCGCCATCTCAAATTCGGTTTCTTCAGCATCCCCTCCACCCTCAGTTTGGGAGTTACCGGAGTCGCGGAAACTAGGTTGTAGCCTCGAGCGAAGCTGATCTATATGGCGTTTCCATATTATTCCGTCGTGGGTTTTCACCCGGTACGACCTGGGTCCAGTGGCTTGAATTACAGTTGCCTCGACCCACAACGGTTCGCCAGAGAGGTTTCTGGCGAAAACTAAGTCGCCCACCTTGAACTCGCAGAATTTCCCGCTAGATCCACAGGGTTTCTCTGGCTCGTAAGACAGGTGAAGCCGGTCGAGGTGGGAGCGGAGTTTGCGTCCCATTAATAATTCAGCTGGAGTCTTGTTGGTGACACTGTGTGGAGTAATGTGTTGAAGAAGGAGTATTCTGTTAATCTTATCTTCAATGTCCCCATAGTCCATTTTGTAGAGGGTTTTTTAAACAAACTGTACCATGCGCTCGGCTCTTCCGTTAGCCGCAGGGTGCGCTGGCGAAGTTAGCACATGGCAAATACCGCGGTCCACCAAATATTGTTCAAAAGGGAGTGCGGTAAACTGGGGACCGTTGTTGGATACCAGAACGTCTGGCAGTCCATGCCTCGCAAATAATCTGTTCAACTTCCGGATGACAGACTCGATTGTGGTACTTTTCATTTCGTGGATCTCGAGCCAGTTTGAATAGGCATCCACTGTTAGGAGGAACGTCTGTCCCTTAGTAGCTCCTGCAAAGTCAATATGAATGCGGGACCACGGTCCCCGGGGTGTTTCCCATTCTGTCAGCGTTGCTTTCAGTGGGGCATTGCTAACTTCCTGGCACTTATAACAAGTCTTTACCCAGGCTTCGATTTGTTTGTTGATGCCCGGCCACCACACATAGCTTCGTGCAAGCGCTTTCATACACATGATGCCGGGGTGGCCCTCATGCAGTGTCTTTAATACCACTCGTTGTCACCGCTCTGGGACGACGACTCTATCCCCCCATAGGATGCAGCCCTTTTGCGAAAAAAGTTCCGTTTGCCGATTCTTGAAGGGGATGAAGTTGTCAGGGGTTTGATCTACTGGCCATCCTCGTTCGACCCAGCTAAGAACTCGCGTTAAGATAGGATCACATTTTGTTTCGATCGCGATATCTCTAGCTGTCAGCAGTGGTGAATGTAGCATTTCAATCTGGAGCGTTGTAACGGTTGGAGCTGGGTCGTCGACGGTTTCCGGAAGTGGTGCACGGCTCAGTGCGTCAGCGTGGGGAATGGCTTTCCCCGGGCGGTGTTGCAGCTTATAACTGTACGAAGCCAAAATTTCTGACCAGCGAGTCATTCTGGGTGATAATATATAGGGGGTTGGCTTGTCTCCCGCTATAATCCCCAGCAAAGGTTTGTGGTCGGTAACAATAGTAAAAACTCATCCATATACATATTCATGAAACCGTTTTACAGCAGATACAACAGCAAGAGTCTCTTTATCGATTTGACTAAAGTTACGTTCAGCCTTTGATAAAGTCCTTGAAAAGTAGGCAATAGGGGCTTCACTACCATTTGGTAACACATGGCTCAAAATGGCTCCTACTCCAAATGGTGACGCGTCAGATGTGATTGTTAAAGGCAAAGTCTCATTATACTGCATGAAAACAGCATCTGAAGTTAATAGGTTTTTCACTTGTCGGAACGCGTGCTCCTCTCAGTGCCCCCAGACCCAGGTTGCTTTTTTGTCTAGAAGCCGATGTAGGGGCTCGGCTACGGTCACTTTGTGGGGCAGGAAGATGTTGTAAAAATTGATAAGCCCCAGGAAAGCTTGGAGATCAGTCTTATTTCTGGGCCTTGGGGCGTTCTTGATTGCCCTTAACTTGCTATTGGTGGGGTGAATGCCTTGTTTATCGATTAGGTACCCCAGAAATTCTACTTTATCTGTACAAAGTTGACATTTATTTTTTTTAACCTTAAGGAGTCTTTAAATTTCTGGAGAACCAGCCTAAGGCGCTCCTTTAGTATTTCTGTATTCGGAGCAGCAATTAAAACGTCATCAAAGTATGGTACGACCCCTTTTATTCCCTTAATAGTCTCTTCATCAAGCTCTGAAAAATCCCTGGGGCTACGCTAACTCCGAATTGGAGTCGGTTGCACTTAAAAGCACCTCGGTGCGTAACGATCATTTGTGCCTCTGCTGTTCTTTTATCTACAAGCAGTTGTTGGTATGCCTGTGCTAAATCCAATTTAGTGAAGGCTTTTTCACCCCCCAGAGTATGGAGGAGGTGTTGTACCACTGGCACCGGGTAAGCGTTCTGTTGAAGGGCATGATTCAGGGTGGCACGGTAGTCCCCAAAAATCCTTAACGATCCATCCAGTTTGATAGATGTTACGATTGGGGTTTCCCAGGGAGTGTGGTCGGTTGGTGGTAAAACACCCTGGGCTATTAATTTATCAAGCTGCTCATCAATCTTTGGTTTAAGGGCAAACGGTACTCGACGAGGCTTTAGGCGGATGGGGGCTACTTCAGGGTTAAGGTTAAATGATATCGGGGTCCCCTTGTACTCGCCTAGTTTGTCTGTGAAGACGTCCTGGAATTCCTGGATGAGGGCCTCCTCCCAGTCGTCACTGCTGGTTCGGTGAATGCCTGCTAACCTCAATTCCAAGCGGAGCGAACCATTGAAGGCCTAACAAGCTAGGCCGATCACGGTCAATGACGGTCAATGGTAAAGATGCAGTATGATTTTTGAATGAGACCCGGACTAGGCTGGATCCAATGACTGGAATTCGGTTTCCCTGATAGTCCTTGAGTATGATTCTTTGGAATCTGAGGTCTTGCCGCCAGACGGCAGGGATTAATTGTTTAAGGGTCTTTCAGGAAACCATCGAGAGGGACGATTCTGAATCGACTTCCATCACGCAGGGCTGGTTTTCCATGGCGACCTTCACTCGGATCTTCTTTGCGTCTAATGATGAGGCGTGACCAATCGTAATGGTTTGGTGTGCCTCTTCTCGTTTCATTGAATGGGCTAGTGGTTTGTTTCTGCAGGAGTGGTTGTTCCATTGGTGGTTCAAATGTTCCTGAGTCACAGGACGACTTCCTGTGGTTTGGCAGTGGTTGGCCCCCCTCTGAAATGGGCTGGATCCTTGCTTGCTTCTCCAGACCTTTCCAATATGGCCTCTCTTCCCACAAACATGGCAGAGCGCGTCATGGAATTTGCAGTCTGATCGTGGGTGGTTTGCCCCACAACCAGCGCATTGATACTGCAATCTCTGGTTACGCTGGTGGCGTTGGTCTCGTTCAGACCGGAGCCAGTTGACCTTTCTGATGATGATTCGAGGTCCTCGTGGTGGGTTGCCATTGCATGTTCCTCAAGGCGAGGTGAGGTTTCGCCGGCGAGTTGGCGGAGCGGGGCATTGGTGCGGCGCATTCGGGCAGCCGACTTTCTGGTTGCTTCTGCGGCAGTAGTGTCAGCGATGGCATCTGTAAGGCTGATGTCGCCTTTCGCCATCAGCTTACTCTGCACATGCGGTGCATCTAATCCCAGAACTATTCGGTCTCTCAGGGCTTCTTCGAGGTCGGCGAACCCACAGAGGCCTCCCAGGTTCCGAGATCCGCGATGAAATCTGCAACGCTCTCTCCTTTCCGCTGGTCTCTCTGGTAAAATTCATGTCTTCGGACAAGCGTTGGTATGGTAGGTGCATTGTGGGCCCGTAGGAGGGGCTCGAGGACGTCCCAGTCCATGGATTTCACCTCAGCCGGTTTCGCCAGTGCCTTAGCCATCTTAAAAACGGTGGGTCCGCAGTGAGTCAGGAATACCGTTCGCTTTTTCCCAGTAGTGGCATCCTTCAAGTTGTTGGTCTCCAGAAACATCTGGAATCGGTCCATATATGAGTCCCAGTCTTTTTGTGCCAGGTCGAATGGAGCGGGTAGTATGGTGCCGCTGGACATGGTCTCCGCAGTTGATGCGCCTTCAGCCACATGCTCTGTAGTGTTCAGTTTAGTGCTCTGTAGTGTTCAGTCAGCTCTGACGTCTCCGAATCCCACCTTCGTCGCCAGTGTTAAGTTCTGTGCATGGGCGCAAGGAACGGAGACGAGACGGTGAACAGTGAAATTCAATTTATTAATCGTTGTGGAACAGAGCAAAAACCTGGGGCAGCAGCAGCCCTTTTATAGGCAAGCTGCTGATCTAGTAACCAATAAGAAACGTGGAGTGTTAACCCCCTTAACCAATGAGAGTGGCTCATTAACAGCCAATCAGATTCTCCTGAACGGACCAATCCGATATCGCTATTATCGGCCAATCAGAAGTGCAGGGCTAGAACCCTGCTATTTTCTAAAGGTTTTGATAAACTTTATTTAAGCATTTTTATTCCAAGTTTCTTCTGCTCCAGCTCTTGTGAATGTCTTCTCTAAATGTACATTGTATAAACAAACATAGCCTTTGTAGTCAGACAAAACTTAAAAGGTGACTAGGACAAACAGTAGGATGTGTCCCCAGTATTGATCTTGGTGAATATGGAGAAAACATCCCAATGAAATTGAGGGTCTGCACTGTAGTCCAGTTTTCTCTTTCTCTTTCACAGGCATTATATTGTGTTGAATGATCAGTCAATAAATCCAGCTGGAACTATATCATGATATTCAGGCAGATGCTTTAAGAAAGCCCTTGTTTACTTTTTAACACCTGATGCATGGATTTTTCAGTCTTCACTTGAGTCTTCTGCTCTAGAAGATTTGAAAAATAAAGATTGTTTGAGTGAAGGTTAAGGGCAGTGTTGGTAAACCTTTTTGGCACTGGGTGCCGAAACGAAAGCACACGTGCGCGTGGGGGAGCACCAGAAACCAGAAGATCAGCTCCGTGGTGTGTGAATGGGAGTGCCAGAAACCAGAAGAACAGCATGCTGGGAAATTGAGCTTCTGGTTTCTGACGCATGCATGTGTGTGCAAAGACTAGGTGGCTGGTGCGCATGTGCGTGCCAGAACCCAAAAGAGCAACATGCAACGGCTGGTGTGCTTGGAGAAATGGCTCTGCATGCCACTTCCGGCACGTGTGCCATAGGTTAACCATCACAGGTTTAGGGCAACTACTAGTGGAAACTCCCGAAAAAATTTAGGAGAAAACAAAATGGTTCTCTACCATGCATATCACATGGATATTGCTTGTTTTTTGTTTTATACTGAAGCGATTTTGGCTAATTAACTGTGAGTATAGAACAGTTCCTATTTCTATTCAGTCTTTCCACATCAGTGCTCCATTTTCAGTTTTTGACTGTAAGTTATCCCAAGTTCCATTGTTTTCACCAACCACTCCTTCATTGTGGATAGTGCCAAATCTATTAATCTTTGTGCATACATTAATATCACTACAGTTACCAAAAGAAAAGCAAATTTCATATGTGTTTGTCCAGCAGTCCCAAAAGAAGAACTTCTGGACTCAATGTCTATGGAGATTCTCAGTCATCCGAGTCATGGTTGTCCCAAAGGTGATTTTTTCAGGAGGCAACTAAGCTTTCTGGTCCAGAAAGATTTTCTTCTTCCAGAAAGTCTAGTTGCCTCTTGAAAAAAGCACCTTTGAGACATCTGTTCTCAATTATATATTTATCTTTGAAATCCTCTGAATCAGTGTGTGCATTTAAATCCAGAATTTTCTAGCTTTTTTAAAAATGTTCCACAAGGATAATAAAAAGTCCCTTCTTGTTGGTCATATTTCCAAGAAACATTTGAAGTGTCTGGTGACATATGACAATGGCATCTCATTTTATAAACATTCTTTTAAAGATTATAACACAATCTAAATGTCTCTGGATCTCTGTTCATGTTGCTCGAATGCATGGTGCTGGGTTATGATCGAGAGTTTAGGCTCAAAATGTTCCCTTAATTTTTTCTTGAGGCCTGCATAGGCCATAGTCTCTATGCTTGCTGGTGCTATCAAGTTTTCAGCAATATCAAATGTGGCTTGTCCACAAACACATTACATGGTTGTTGCCTTCAGACCGTCATCTGTGACCTGGTTAGCCCGGAGATAGTTGTCTATTCGGGAGACTTATGAGCTCCACTGTTCCGAGTGAGTAATATCAAACTCATTGAGTCTTCCCAATTAGGCATTTTCAGAAGGCCCTGTGCTGCTGGTTAATGCCTGTACTACTGTGGTTGGAGTTGGGCTACACTTAGGAGTCCTGGGGACAGATCCCTCAGGTATGTCTATGCCTCCAGTGTGTCTTACTGGCAGGCAGGGTAGGGAGCTCTTATCCAGTCTGACACCCAGTGATTTCAGTCTCTTGGTTAGCAGCAGCTCTCTCCTCTGCAGCATCCCATCCTTATTGCCACTGTTGTGGAGTGGGCTTTAGTAGGCAAGGAACAGGCCAGCATAATACAACAACATTTATTGACTCTAAACTGGAACTGAGGAACAGCAGGCAAAAGCCTGTAATTTTACACTCTGGGCCCACAGGGCCTTAACCAATCATAATACTTGAAAACCCCGCACAAATATGAATGTTCTAAGTTTCCCTTCAAAACAGTTGGAGTTAACAGTTGGGATCATCTAAAGGTTAGTCTCACTTTAGCAGGGCCTAACACAACTCCATTTGCTCAATACATAACAATTAGGATTGATGGCCTTTGCTTTCCAGCTATGCTTGGACTACAGTTCTTATATTTGTCCTGCTACTTTTTGGAAATTGGTATTCAGCAACTTTTGGAGGCCCCCATGTTTTCTTTTCTTGCCATGGACACAGGAATAATACAACAGGCTGGAGAATAGCTGGTATAAATATAAGATGCTTGCTAGAATTTAGGCTTTTGAGCTCTTAGTATACTACTTTATGGAAAAAACTATAGCACTATATTCTAAAATGAAAAAAATTAGCACCATCTGTCACCTAATTCTATACATAGCGGGATTTCATTAGATGAGAAGGTAATTACTTGTTCCCGCTATTTGAACTCATTTGCTCATTTGAACAGATGTCAGATATAAAATTTGCCATTTTTATATACTGTATAATCAACGTAAGGCTTCTACATTGCACCTTTGTACCTCAAATTAGGGAATACTTTGTTGCAGCAGTTGTGAAAACAAACCATTGATTAGTAGATCTTTCATGCTGGAATGTTTGTTCAGCTATCTGGATCAATAAGTCGAGGTCATAGAGACTCAGTAAATATCATTCTTTATCCTGCCACAGAAGAAATAATTTAAGTAATAAAAAAAATCTCATTGCTATGTCTATGTTTATTCTACTGTGGAAGACAGACGGGACACATACCCCTGAGAAGTGACCATAGCCTTAGCTGACCAGGCATTAAATATCAGGGAACACAGAACATTATTTTCTCTGTTCCTTTATTGTGTGTTTGGAAATATGCCTCTTGCAGTTTGTCACTTATTTCCTTCAATTTCTTTTCTCTGTATTTCAGCTTCAACCCAGAAAACTATAATCAACACGACTTATAGTGTTTCAAACTCCCTGTTAAATAATCACCCACAAACACTTTTCTTCTTCCACAATCAAGAAGAATCTTCCTGTACTGAGGGTTATAGGTTGTACTTTTTAACATTATATTATTTGTAATGTGTGTGAGCATTTTAATACATGCAATGTATGCAGTGCTAAAATGGTTTGGAAATAAGTACATCTTAATCATTCTGAAATGATGTTCTTATGGAGTAGTTTTATTGACTTGTTCAATTGCAAAATAATTTTCTGGTACTCAGAACTAGAGCAACTCAAAATAGCTACACTGCCCATATTCAGAAAAAAATCTCACTACTGAAATATATGCAGTATATTTATAGACATACTTTCAAATGGAGACAAATAAAACTGGGTGCAAGAATTTTATAATAGAAACATCCTCAGAAAGCTCATTTGAAAGAATATCACAGATGCTTTCATAAAAATTGTTTCCTATTTTGTGTATTTCCGTGTGCAATATTAATGAAATAGCAAAGTAATCTTTTTAAAAAATTGCCGAGGTATGATTTTACTGTTGTTTTTCAGTCTCTAGTAATTAGCACCTTAATGATGAAGCGCAAATTATACATAATCTTTTTCTGCCTTTCTTATTGAGTTAAGCTCTTGCAAGTTTTTTTTTAAATCTCTTCTCACTCCAAAAAGTCCATCAAAATATTGTATGCATTTTCCATTGCCAGTGAGTGCTTTTAGCAACAATGCCATAGTTCAGTGATTTCATTTATTCAACAAGAAAACTACTTCTACAGTGAGTGCAGCTTTATGCTGCATTAGAAGAGCAGGATTTAGGAGAAGATATAAAATTGAGGATGAAACAGATTTTTTTTGTACTTGTATATGGGAAATGCTGATACAATAAGAGAACTTTATTGAGGTTCTTGAAAGTCATTCACACTCTGTGTACAACATAGTTGTCTCAGTGCATTCTATGATCACTTTTTTCGTTTGTCATAGTTCAGTATATGGTAAGAATGCTTTTGATATCCAAGCATCCTGTTTCCTTTTTTTTTTTTTAAAGCAGAATTCATCATCTAAGCAATTAGGAGATGATTTTCCCTGATAACACTGTCATCAAATCCCTGCTTTTTAATCAGAGGTGATATTCAGCAGGCTCTGACCAGTTTTGGAGAACCGGTAGCAGAAATTTGGAATAGTTCGGAGAACCGGCAAACACCACCCCTGAGTGGAGATTTTACAGTATCATTCTCCTGCCATGCCCACCAAGCCACACATAACCAGTAGTAAAAAATTTTGAATCCCACCACTGTTTTTAATAATCTGTTTGTTTGAATGAGGTTATCACAGTATTCATGTCCTACTGATAGGTTTGGCACTGGAATCTCTTTGACTACTTTGGATATAGAAAGATGATGTTTGGTCTAATCCAGCTGTCAACCCTCAAAATGGTGAGCCTCCAGTAGACTGTCTCGGGGTTGCCATTCGGGGTGAGGGAGGCTTTACGGGGATAATGAAAAACAGTACACACATGGTGTGGGAGGTGGACAACAAAGAATCAGCTGGAGAGCAGGCCGGCAGCAGATGAAAGAACTAGGCCCAACAGAAAGATTCCAGGCTGTCAGGCCTCTCTAGAAGTGCAACAGCCATGTGGGTGGGGCAGGCTTACGCAGGGGGCGGGGTTAAATAGGCGAGAAAGCAGCAACGTTGCTATGTGCTGATATTTCCAGGCCTGCCAGAATTAAAAGCAGTTAATAGAATCTGTTATTTCTGTTTCTTGGTTTTGGAGAATCGGAACAGTGACACCAGCATTCCCATGAAGATTTATTGCCTTTTTATGTGATATAAAGTTGGGTAGTTTTATGAATATTACAACAATAGGAGCTATCATCCAATTCGGCTTGTTTTGGTGTTTAAATCAATAGCAATAGCACTTAGACTTATATACCACTTCACAGTGCTTTATAGTCATCTCTAAGCATGTTTATAGAGTCAGCATATTTCCCCCAATAATATGGGTCTTCATTTTACCAACCTCAGGAGGATGGAAGGCTGAGTCAACCTTCAGCCAGTGAGGTTTGAATGGCCAAACTGCAGTCAGCCAGCAGTCAGCAGAAGTAGCCTGCAATACTGCATTCTAACCACTGCACCACCGAGGCTCTAAATTAAAAGCTCATTAAGCCCCTTCTAGTCCCTCAGTTTCAGAAATGCTTGATTTGGAAGTTGGAAAGAAATTGTGATGACCCGTAGTCTCTCAAAATAACCCAAAACATATATTAAAGTCAGGTTTGCACAGTTGCAAACTTATATACATAGCTCCCACCTGCAAGCCACGAGGAGGATCATGGTAATCTTCTCTCGAGTAGACCTCGCTTTTCCCTGACCCTCTCCTCCCTGCATGACCTAGGATGGATAGGGGATGGGCCTGGATCCTCCCTCCTCTGATTGATCAGCCAGCCTCTGCCCTTCCCCAGCCTCTTCCACCACCTCTGGAGCCACACTCCCACTCCCTGTTGGCTGTTCCTCTTCTTCAGAGTCAGACTCCACCAGGGGCATGACAGAAATGTCTTCAACCTTTCCTGAGTCATGTAATCTCTCTCATTTCTAGATGAATATAACTTTTTTTAGCATGTTGTTGGCTAATTATTACTCTTACTTAGGCTAATCTCATCACAGATAGGTTGTCTTGGAACATGCTCCAGGAGACAGTATTCATAAAATTGGTAGACCCAGAATGGGTTGGATAATTCTTTCCAAAATCAGTAAGCTATGGGAAAGTTTAATCAGATTTCATCCATAAAACCCATGATGGCGTAATGGTTAGAATGCAGTATTGCAAGCTAACTCTGCCTACTGCCAGGAATTAGGTTCTGACTGGCTCAAGGCTGACTCAGCCTTCCATCCTTCCAAAGTCAGTAAAATGAGGTCCCATATTATTGGGGCCAATATATTGACTCTGTAAATTGCTTAGAAAAGGCTGTAAAGCAATATGAAGCAGCATATAAGTCTAAGTGCTATTGCCATTTCTATCCCTAGAAGAACTCTAGAAAACCATTCAGACACAATCAAGTAGGTCTCTTTATTGTTTCATTAAAATTGTTGCAAATGCCCATTCCAGTAGACTCTGTGGGACTTACAAAATCTAATAAATCATCAAAACAATTAAAAAGTTACAAAAAAATTGTCAGGCCAGATTAAAAACAAGCACGATAATAAAAGCACAATACACGTACACATACCCAAAGAACATATTAACTCCAGGACTGGGGACAGACTCACAGAAGCTTTCTGGTATCCAAGGAGAATGGACATGATGTATATTTCTGGGGGATGGTATGTCCTAATACTGTACAAATAATTTAAAAACAGTATTTTGTAATGTATATTTCCAAAACATGTAGGAAACATTCATTTCAAATAATTAAAGCAGTGATATTTAAGACTCCTGTGAATTACTTCATAATTCTTTCCTGACATATATATTGGGGGGGGGGGGGAGATAACAAAGCAGCTTACAAAACAGCTGTGTAAACTTCTAAAAAAAAAACACCCAAATACATATGCTTTAACTCAGTGGGTCCCAACCATTCCGGCTTTACAGACCTGGGGGGAGGAGAGGGGATGGTTTTATGCAAGTGCACCTGTCACTCGCACACCCGCCACTTCCATAGTCCGATTCCAAAAAGGCCGTGACCTGATACTGGGCCACGGCCCGTGTTGTGGACACCTGCTTTAACTTTCTGAAATGTGGTACTTCATACATTATTCCATACTTCAAGAAGCACCTCTTTCAAATGCTTTCTACAACATTAGTGGCTCCAAGAATCCTTCAGCTATAATGACTCATGTCTCCAATACTTATCTCTTCCATTGTATCTCCTCATTTGTTCATTTTAAATTTTTTTTTAAATTGAAAATAAACATTAAAAAAGTACGTGGTGGACTTTTCACATGGTGGACTTTCTTTAACATACATTTCAGTCTTTACATTTTAAACTAAAGAAAAATTGATAGCAAATCTGAGCATTTATATACATATACATATAAATATATGTATATAAATATATACATTTAATCTTTGTATCATTGTAATCTTTCTGCCCCTCCATCTGTAAAAATTGTTCCATACTTTATAATATTCAGATACATCTCGTTCTTTTAATTCTAATGTCAAGAACATTTAATTCTAGTGTTCAGCGCATTGAAAAATCTTATCTATTATAGCACCATCAATGAGAATTTCTTTTGACTTCCAATTTGGGGCCAGTAATATTCTTGCTGCTGTAATTATGTGGATAATTAAGTAAATATCTGATTTACTAAAGTTATCTTTTGTTATACCTAATAGGAACATCTCTGTTAATTTTTAAACCTAACGTTTCTTCCAGCCATAGCCAATTTTTTTGCCAAAATTCCTGTATTATTTTACAGTCCCACCACATATGGTAAAAGGTACCCTGTTCTTTCAAGCATTTCCTACATACAGGTGATTGAAGACCATACATTTTTGCTAGCCTAGCTGGTGGAAGGTGCCACCTATAAAACATCTTAAACAGATTTTCCTTAAAGGATATAGCGAACGTGATCTTTTGATTCTGGTCCCAAATTTGTTGCCACTGGTCTAAGTTTATGCCATATCCGAAATCTCTAGACTCATTTGTTGGTTTCTGATGCATGCCACATTGAGGAGTTTCTAAGTAGGTTCAATATAAACCTAGTAAATAAGTTAATTGGAAATACGACCGAAAGTATAAAAATAGAACATAGAATGGGGAAAAGATGTGCTTTCAAAAAACTGATACTTTATTTGGTGGGATGAAATGGAAGGATTTTGACATCAAGTGTTCTTAGTTTTCCCTGCTGTTTTGACATAAATAAAATCCTTGTGTTTCTTCTTGGTTAACTATAATGGTTAAACGTTGTGGTTTGCAAAATACCTGAATCCTGCTGAATCCTGGCTACCAGTGCAAATGTCCTGAACAATGAATGTATAGTTGCCCCTACACATTGTGTGGGCCAATTCTCTCTGTAAAAATTTCCTCAAGTTAATTTCAATTGTTTATCTTGGCATTACCATCAATGCTCCTTGCCCATTAGCAATGTTTATTCAGCTTGAGAGGATCCATCTTGCTTAGATGCCATAATCCCCTCTGGGGGTGGCTTCATGTTTATATAAGAATCCTGTTTGCTGCAAGTACACTGGTCTTTCCCATAACAAACATGGGAAATGTAAACAACAAATGTGCCCTTAGATAGTGGAGTGTGACAGCTCCACCTTTAGTGAACATAGCAGCTGTGAAAAGTCATCCTGGAGTCACTTCAAATTATGATAGGGATGTCTAGTTTCTGATAGAATGTGATTTAATTAGCCTCTCAACCCAGTTCATGCAAACTCCTTTGCTAGTACCCTTGTTTTCTCATCCTTTCTTCAGGCACTCAAAAGCATAGCTTTTTCTGAATCTTTTATCTCTTTTTAGAGGAGCGCGTCTTTATTTGGTTCAGAACCCAAATGCTGTGAATTGCTGCAAAGAGGCCTGCGGATTCCCACCAAGCTAATTAAAGGATGCTTGTTTTATTTCAGCCACCTCAGAAGCAATGACTCCACTGCAGCTTAGGAAGGGATGTTGCTAATTTTGGTTTCCTTTGTTACTTCCTCCTCTTCTCCTAGGTAGCTAGTGTTGACATAGCAACAGCTTATCCTGGCTTCTAGATGTATTCCTGTGCAAACATATTTGAGTGATGGGGAGTCAGAGAAAGAATTCAATAAGTCTAAGATGCTATTGCTAGGATTCCTGTATACTTCGTGTGTGTGTGTGTGTGTGTGTGTGTGTGTGTGTGTGTGTGTGTATACACACACACAAACGCAGATACACACACACACACACTTCAGATGAAAAGCTTAATCTCCCAATTAATGGAATACTATTTTCACTGCAAAACATTTTTATCATGAATTGATGTTAAAAATGTTTACTGTGATTCGTAATAATTTGATCTGTATCTGAAATTTACTACAAATTCTAATGGGAAACCTTTAAAGGAGAGCTATCAAATCTGGACTATAAAAATCCACGTGTCTACTGGATGACAGCTAAGAAACAAAAATAAAAAACAGGAAACTGTTGCCCAGAAGTTTGCAGCCCAAATCTAATAACCCTACAGTAAATAAATTATTTATTTTAGTGAAACTCGCTAGTACGCATAATTGATGAAATCCAACATTGCCTAAAGTCAATTTCCATTTAGATTACAGATATTTTTCCTCCTCTCCTCAGAAAGATTTTATAGCTTCAAGCCATCCTGAACAGAGTTTTAAGAAGTAAACAGTGTAGTGGAAATTAACCCTTTCCTTTTCCACTAATTGGAAGCCATTTTGGGATGGTGGATGGAAATCTGACTCTGAAATGGAAGTCAACAAATTCCTGTACTCTTTTGTCAGTACTTTCATTTTTCAGAATTTGGAAGGAAGAACAAGGGGATCAACTCTCCTGAATCTAATCTCTTCTGAAAAAAGAAAAGAAAAGAAAAAGTATTGCCTGAAGAAGTGTAGGTAATTGGAATTTTTAAGGAAACACTTCTCTATCCTTTAATATCCAGGGGTGAAAGAATTAAGAGGCAGACATGCTTATAAAATTCAGAAGAGAATTTGATGAACTGTTAAGGACGATAAGTTAGATCTTATGGTTTGAAACACTGAAGGAGGAGGAGATGCTTAGAAAGAATGGGAAATCCTGCAAAATGAAGATTATTGTAGGCTGAATCACAATTCCTAAAAAGGGAAAAAAAATCTAAAGAGGCCAATCCAGGTATATACAGTGCTTTCTAAAATGTTAAAAAGAAAAAGAATCATGTTGAGGGACTGGAAGAAGAAACACATAACCAAGGGGCACAAGGCAGTCTCCTTCAGAAAGGATAGTAGTGTATTGGAAAGACTGACTGGCTTGCAAGAATATATAAAACAACAAAAAAAGGGACTCCTGGGTTTATTAAGAAATAAAAAGGAAAGGAAATGGGACTCTTAGCAGCCTTTCATTATGCCCCTGGGATGGAGGATACTTCACCTGAAGATAGGCAAGAGAGTATAAAAGCACTAAAAGTGAATTTAAGTCTGCAAGACTAGATGAATCGCGTTCTGAGATACTGAAAGAACCACCTGGGGTCATTGCAAAAACTCTTGACATTTTTTAGATCATCTGGAGCAAGGGTCTTCAAACTTTGCAAGTTTAAGACTTGTGAACTTCAACTCCCAGAATTCCTGAGCTAACATGACTAGAGGATGAATTCTGGGAATTGAAGCCCACAAGTCTTAAAGCTGTCAAGTTTGAAGACCCCTGATCTGGAGGATGATAAGGTCCCAGAGGAGTTAAGGAAGGAAATGTTTCCATCTTCAATATTGAGGAGGGGGGGAAATCCCAGCAAACTACATATTTATCAGATTAATGCCTCTGCTGAACAAGGTCCTTGAAAAGAATATAAACCAGCATGTTTGTTAGCATTTGGATACAGTTGTTACAGTTCATATGAACTAGTTAATATGAACTGTTTGTCACAAACAAATTATGCCAGATTAACCCTATCTGATTGATTTGGTGATTAAACAATTAGGAAAACATTGTAGAAAGAGTGTACCAAAGTTTTCAACACTCTCCCATGATATCTGCTCAATAAAATAATAAAATATAGGCTGGATAAAACTACTGTTAGACAGACTTAGCATTTCACTGAGTGATTTTACCACAAAACAGATGTGATCTCTCAGTGGATTTTACCTCAGCTTAGAAGTGAAGGGCCATCGGGCTCTGTGTTGGTCTCTGTGCTTTTCAACATTTTTACTATGACTTGGATGAGAGAATTGAGGGGACATTTAGTCAGGTTTACAGATGACCCAAGAGCTAACAGAGGTGGCTAATACTTAAGAGGAGAGAAAAAAGATTCAAGCCTTAACACAATAATTTAAAATTATGCCTCTGAGTAGGAAAAATGAAAATAATAAAACTTGGCTTGAGAGCAGTACAGGTAGTCCTCGACTTACAACCACAATTGATCCCAACGTTTATGCTGTTGAGTGAGTCATTTGTTAAGTGAGTTTTGCCTCATTTTATGATTGTTCTTACCATAGTTAAATGAATCACTGCAGTTGATAAGTTATAAACCCGATTGTTAAGTGAACCTGGGTTCCCCATTGATTTTGCTTGTGAGAAGGTCACAAAAGGTGACCTTGGGACAAAGCAACAGTCATAAATATCAACCAGTTGTCAAGCATCTGAATTTTCATCACATGATCATGGGGCTACTGCAAAAGTTGTAACTGTGAAAAATGATCATAAGTCCCTTTTTTCAGTGCCGTTGTAACTTTGAATGGTCACTAAACAAAATGTTGTAAGTAGAAGACTACCTGTACATGTAAAAAGGGCCTGCATGCCCTGCTCAGCCAGAATTTAATCAAGAGTCAATAGTATGCTGCAACTATTCAAAAGGCAAATGATATCTTGGAATTCGACAGAAATTCTAATCGCAGGAAGTAATTGTTTGACCCTTGTCTGTCCTAATCAGATGCCATTTGGAATGCTGTGTTCTGGGCACCATTATTTAAAGTGTTCAGTGATGAGTTGGACTGAGTTTAGAGGAGGACTAGCATGAAGAAAAGTCATGGAACTAAATTTTATCAGGGATTTGTTTAACCTAAATGAGAGATAACTGAAGGAAGATGAGGTGGCAGCCCTCAGATATCTGAAGGGATTTCATATAGAAGAGGGAGTACTCCAGACAGTACCAGTAAGCTGTAACTTCAAAGCAGTAGGTTCAGACTAGAAATCAGGAGAAGCATCGTGAGTGTATAAGTTGACAGTCAGTGGAACAGGCTTCACATAAAGTCAGAGGTGGTATTCAGCAAGTTCTGACCAGTTCTGGAGAACCGGTAGCAGAAATTTTGAGTAGTTCGGAGAACCGGCAAATACCACCTCTGACTGGCCCCGCCCCCATCTATTCTCTGCTCCTGAATCCCAGAGGATCAGCTGGGTCTTCTTTGGTTGCCCTGCACAGGAGAACGGAGCTGGAAAGCAGATTAGTGGGATGTGGAGGGAATGGAGATTTTGCAGTATCCTTCCCCTGCCACGTCCACCAAGACATGCCCACCAAGACATGACATGCCCACCAAGACACGCCCACAGAACTGGTAGCAAAAACAATTTGAATTCCTCCACTGCATAAAGTGGTGACTTATCTTTCTCTTCTAATAGACTCTGAATGGTCATCATCTGTCAGCAATTCTCTAAGTCGACCCATACTCAGCAGGATATTGGACTAGATAATCTCTAGGGTCGCTTCCTATGTCTCTATATTTTAATGATTAAACACAGCAATATCATGCCTTATTTCATCCTACAATAAAGTTGAGGAATTTGATCAAGGGGTCTGCTCAGTCCTGTTTGTGTGAGTTGGATAACTTCAGTAGCAGGATTTAAAGTAGGAAAAACCCTCCATCTCCTAAGGTCATTCAGTTCAGCATGTAGGAAGAGATGGTGGGGTGGGAAATCATTGCTAGGAGAAGTTCCATGCAGGCTGAAGTGAAACTTCTCTGCCTCTTCTTGTACAGCAGAATTGACCATGCAGGAAAAGCAGGCAATGAATTCCAAACTTTTAAACAGTGCAGGAATGCAAAATTACTCATCCTTCCTACTTTGCCGTTATCTTAAGATTTTCTAGTGAAATTCAACAACAGTGAAAAGTATTAATATTATGAAAATTCTGTGCGGAAATGCAGCTATTAAGACAATCACGTATAGAGAACATGAGTCACACACAAAAAATTTTTTAATTCCCCTCTCCCCAATTTCCCCTTTTGGGGACAGTGCAGACAAGCTGAAGCACATCACATTTGTGTCACTGGTGGAATGTCTGCCTCAGCATCTTAGTCCAGCTTTGCTCTGGGGAAGGTCCCTGGTAGGAACAGGATATGGGGCATCAATCAGATTTCACAGAAGACCTTGTGGGCTATAAGTCACCCATCCCTGCCCTATGCTGTTATCAGTTTCTTTCTAAGATTGCCGTCAGATTTTACTGAAAGAAGAAGGGCCTGGCTCCTTCCTTTCAGACAAAGTGCAACCAGTGAATAAAAACCTTTATGAGCACATCATTAAGACAGCATTTTTAATTCATTCTCAGTCCTGTTTTTTTTTAATCCCCTTTGGTATCAACTGTCTTAGGAACCTTTAACTCTCAAGGATCCTCCTTTTCTCCCCTGCCTTTCCCTCTTGAGCGCCCTCTATATTTTCTACACCACACCTTTATAAATCTTTGTTCCCTTTTGTCTCTCTCAACCCCTCCTCCCACTCCTCTTCTGCCTTTTTTCTACTTCAACATCCCACTAATATATGCTAACAGGGATCTTAACCATGTTGTTTGTAAATAAATTCCACTAAATTCAGGGTAACTACAATTTAGTGTGTATTCTAGAGTGTTTATGTGCTTTTCGTGGCAGTAAATCACTACTCTTAACTCTGATGGACACACTGCAAAATACCCCTTTCAAAACAAATCTGATACACAATATACAGTCTTTTTCTTCAAGTATCTCTATGCATCTAAGAAACATCAGGTATGCATCTAAGAAAATGATATGTGGTTGCATCAGAGGATGCAAAAGAAATGATGAGGCAAACTTATTGTAATGTAATAACAAATTCCTCTGCTGACTTCTAGATTAAAAATGCAAGAACCTGGTCTGATTAATATCCGCTGAAAATTTAAGCTAGATGAGAAGGCCCTTTTAATCTCAATTTAATCTGTTACTCCAGGACTATATTTTGCGTATAATTCACAACCAACTTTTTAATCCTTTTCTCATTCCTGATGAAGGGGAATAATCCTTCAGAGAACAAGGGGTAGGTAGAATTAGAAGAATACACCTCATGCAGCAAAATCACACATGTGGAGGGCAGCAAGAACAATATATTCATGGGATCTGCCAAGGATAATCCTAGAGAAGAAACTGAATTTAGAATGAATTCCAAGAATCCTGGTCTTAAGATGGCCCTTTGGCATTCTAATTTTGCGTCAAATCTGGGAACAATGGGATCAAAAAGCTAAGAGACATAGAAATGCATATCTAGAATGGAAAGGCTCATTAAAAGTTAATTGGGAGTCTAATTAACTAAAAGCTATTTGGGAGTCATATTGCTTTTGTACAAAACTACATTCTAGAAGTTTGCATTTTGGGAGAAAAATCATTGGAAGTTAATAGGGAATACAGCAGTTGGTAGTGTTGTCATCTGGGGATGACAACATCATGCTGATGCTTGGCTGCTTCAGCCCCTACTAATCTACATTAACAGTGGAGCTCATGGATTCAAATCTTCTCCTCTGTCTCTGTCTCTGTCTCTCTGTCTCTGTCTCTCTCTCTCTTACACACACACACACACACACACACCTTAAGCTAATCATATCTGAATTGTTAAAATTAGGACAACTGCCAAAGCAAAGAACTGCAAATTTATCTAGATTTTTCCATAATTCATAATTGAATACCATCAATTAGCTACTTGGAGACACAAAGCAGGTCCCTGATGTATAATGAACAAAGCTCCCTCAGAGATATTGTGAATTTTGCAGAAAGCATGGGGGATTCCTCACTTACTGTATCTAACACATTTTTCCCCATCACTAGTGTTATCTCTGCCCCTCTCCAATGTATGTTGTTTATCTGGATGAAGGGAAAAAAGCAAAGGCTCCATGCAAACGATAAAAGAACATATGCATCTTCATAGCTTTGATTTGTGAGCTGTGCAGTATGACGTCTTCCAATATATTTGCAAAGAAAATATTGCATTAGAAAATTGGAGCTAGGAAAGGAATGGTGTTCAAAACACTCCTGAGGTTGTGCTATCTACTGCAGAAGCCAAATTTCTAAACGTTCTGGACTTAGGGTCAGCCTTCATTTTGCATCTTCCATGATTATTGCTCTCCTTTCAGTTTCCAAGTTCTTTTTATTATTGTTGGGGAGCAATATGGTTTTCCAAATACATCCAGTTTTATACCAGGAGTTGAATTTACCGAGGCAAGCTTTCTAAAACGCTGCAGGCATGAGGCCAACGTTTTGAGATGGTGTGCGCTGAATGTAGGTGCAATTCAGCTGTGATCATTATTAAGCCTTAACATTCACTGAAATGTCTGGCCATAAGCAGTGCTATTACCTTCTGCCAGCTAAGAGAATATCCAGAGAATGTGTGAAGGATGGCAGGCTCCCAGCTATTCCACTGCTTCCAGACAATGTGCTATTAAACTGAGTGCATCCAGTCATCGAAAGAACATATCCCCTTAGGAGAAGAAATGCAGAAATGTTACAGACTGAATGAGCTATTTATATAATAAACCTATCCCTTTGATCTGCTCAATGTTTCAGAAACCCAACAAACATCAAATGCTTTGACGGGAAAGAGATTCTACAGAAGTTGCTCACTCTCAGGACTAAATGGCTTCTTTTCACATGTCTGGTATAAATATCTACAAATCCAAAGAGCAATTTGTGCAGACACATTAGATTTCAGCTATTGTCAGTCCAATAAAGATATCCTATATAATGGCTTCCCTATGGTACTACAAGAGATATATATTTTTATGAAGCTGGAAGGTATCTAGTAAATCTTCCAGCATTTTGTTGTTGTTTGTTCCGAAGCCATGTCCAACCCATCGCAACCTCATGGACAACATTCCTCCAGGCCTTCCTGTCCTCTACCATCCTCCGGAGTCCATTTAAGCTTATGCCTACTGCTTCAGTGACTCCATCCAGCCACCTCATTCTCTGCTGTCCCCTCCTTCTATTGCCCTCAATCGTTTCCAGCATTAGGCTCTTCTCCAGTGAGTCCTTCCTTCTCATTAGGTGCCCAAAGTATTTGAGTTTCATCTTCAGGATCTGACCTTCTAAAGAGCAGTCAGGGTTGATCTCCCTAGGACTGACCAGTTTGATCGCCTTGCAGTCCAAGGGACTCGCAGGAGTCTTCTCCAGCACCATAGTTCAAAGGCCTCAATTTTGGCACCTAGCCTTTCTTATGGTCCAACTTTCACAGCCATATATTGCAACTGGGAAAACCATAGCCTCGACTATACACACTTTTGTTGGCAGGACGATGTCTCTGCTTTTTAGCATGCTGTCTAGATTTGCCGTAGCTTTCCTCCCCAGGAGCAAGCATCTTTTAATTTCTTGGCTGCAGTCCCCATCTGCGGTGATCTTAGAGCCTAGGAAAATAAAATCTGCCACTTCTTCCTCAGGAATTGAGAGGGCTGCATGCCATGATCTTAGTTTTCTTAATGTTGAGTTTCAAGCCAACTTTTGCACTCTCCTTCTTCACCCACATCAAGAGGCTCTTTGGTTCCTCTTCACTTTCTGCCATTAGAGTGGTATCATCTGCATATCTGAGGTTGTTGATATTTCTCCTGGCAATCTTAATTCCAACGTTTGATTCATTTAGCCCTGCCTTTCTCATGATGTGTTCTGCATATAAGTTAAATAGGCAGGGCGACAGTATACAGCCTTGCCAGACTCTTTTCTCAATTTTGAACCAATCAGTGCTTTCGTGTCCAGTTCTCACGGTTGCTTCTTGACCTGCATATAGATTTCTCAAGAGACAAATAAGATGGTCTGGTACTCCCATGTAGTATACTTTTATTTGTGCCCCCTCCCCAGCGTTAATCCTTATCCAAGTTAAGAAAAGCTGCAAACACTTCTGACTCAGACCTGTGCAAGGAAAGGTGAGCTCTGAGAAGATCACTCCTCTTTGAAGAACTCAAGCAACCATGTCATCCTGTAGAGCAGTGGTTCCCAACCTTTTCTTCACCCCGCACCCCTAAAGAAATTTCACTCGAACCTTGCACACTCTGAAATTTAGACTTTAGGAACTACTGAATGCGTTAAATATATGGTAGGATTGAATCTTTTCAGCTATGTATGTGACGGCCACTAAATAACGATACTTAACTCTAAAATGAAAACGAAGTTAATCCATTGCATAATAAATAAAAATGCCAACATATAGCCAATATCCTATTATTTACCTGGACTTTTCCCGCACCCCCTGGAATATCGTCTCGCACCCCAGGTTGGGAACCCCTGCTGTAGAGTCAGTGTAGCTTGGCTTTTGTTATTGATTTGCTGCAGCTCAAAATGTTGTTTTTCGAACAAAACTAACGGAATGTTTTAATAGATTTGTTTTAAAGATTTAAAAGATTAACATTTTTTTTTACAAAAAACTCTTCAGACAGAGTTTACAATAAAATTCAAAATCATAAATAGTAAATGAAAAAAGGTTATAAAACAAATGGATATAAAATATGCAAGACAAAATGAACAATAAGCAGAGAGAGAGAAAAAAAAACACAGAAGCTGGAATATAGAATGCCTTGATAGTTTTGAGACATTATTTTTTCAAAAAAATGTCTGGGAGAATAACAGTGTCTTTGCCTAATACCGAAAAGACAGCAAGCATTCCTTCCTGGGAGGGCATTTCAAAGAAGGGGGCTACCCCTGGCAAAGTCCTTTTGTGAGTAGCTGCTTTTTCTGACTCAGCATGGTAGGAAATCTGAAATAGACCTGTGAAAGGAATAAGGGGAGCAAGATTGTGAGAGAAAGTGAAAACCTTACTCTTACCCTATTTATTTATAAGTTATTTCTTTCTTAGATTTTGATCTTGCCTTTCCTACTGGAGCTTAAGGTGAGCACATAACACTTCTTTCTGCATTTTCAAAGTGCTTTTAAAGTGCTCTTTTTAAAAACCAAACACTTGGCCTACGACTGGCGTGTCAGCGAAGGTTCTGCAATAGAACTGGAAAGATCCAGGTAAAGGTTCAACCTTAGCCTTGGAAGACCTGCCTGAAGTTACCTAGTTTCTGCAGCTTAAGCTGAACCTTACCCTTAGTCTCTCCAAAGATATTCCAGGAACTGCACTGACATACCACTTGTAGAACTTTTTTTTAAAAGGACACTTTGAAATAACTTTAAAACATTCCTTCTTAAAATATTCTGTGCCAATAGTCATGATGGTAAACTAATTACCACAAATAAGAAATATTTAATTCAGAGCTTATGTGCTTAGAATGGATGAGTACATTTATTACTAAGACCTCTGAATTAGTTTAATTTAAATATTAATGCAGATGTATTTAAATGATTATCAACCTCTAGAACAAATTTATTGTGCAATCCTGTCTTGCCTCTTGCCTGGTTTTTTTTTTCTACTCAGTGAAGTAGATCCAATATTGTTTCGCCTTCCTGTTCTCCTGCTTCGGGAGTTCAGTATCTTTTGAATTATGGAAGAGGGTGATGGACATCTTTTGCAGCTTCCAGTGCTGCCATCTTCCCAGATTGTTCCGAAGGGGTGATGCAGGGGAGGGCATTGGTGAAAAGGAATTATTTCCATCTTCTAATGGAAATTGCATCTCGTCAACAAAGGGCCATAGAACCCAAGGGTTTCAAGAGACTTCAGACATGATACAATCTAGCCCACGACTTCAGAGAAGTATCCATTAGAACATCCCAACCTGACTGGAATATTTGCTGACAGAAAAACTGCTGACTGCTTTTAAGGAGAGGAATAAAAATCTGTCCTGAGATTTTGATGGTTGTATTTCATAGCTGGGCTATCCAGATCTTCCATAGAGAGATTCTTGGCTTTAATGAAAGACCGAGTGAAGCACCTGCTTGAAGCTGCACCACAAAACAACCCCTCCTCTTCCCCCAATTTTGAAGAGCAAAAAAACACCTCACTTTGCTTGGCTTTACTGCCACCTCTCAGCACCTTTGAACAGAGACTTCTGCTTAGACTTTTGCAACTGCTGAACTGTTGAAAAATGCTAGGAGGAAGTGCGAGTAATAAGGAACAGACAAACTTTGTGGCGATGTGAAGGGGTTTTGTTTAGCAAGGCAAATTTCACTGTCTCTGCCTGGTTGATGAGAATTCCATTACCTTCCTAACAAGAAACTTTTCATAAGGGTGAATCCATGACACTTCACCTAGCCTACTGTACAACTTACCTAGTACATGAAATGTTGCTTCTCACCATACCTTATCTTTTAAAAAGGAGGAAAGTCAGATAGTAGTGAGATCTTTTCCTACAACACCATTATATCATGTGCCACATCTGTTGAACTTTCTTTCTAATTTTCCATCCCTCTATGAATGGACTGAAAGTCTAAGTGGATCCGTAGAGGGGAAAAGTGGAAGAGTCAACAAGAAAGGACTTCCCTAACATTTCTGTGCCAGTTCCAGCAATGCCTCATTCAATGGGGTTAATTGCCATCCTTCTTGCATGGTACATGACTTCTGTGTCTACATCTTGAAGTAATATACATCTTGAAAGTCCATGCTACTTGCCATGTACTCCTTCATACAGTATTGGGAAATGGGGCAGGGCATGATGCACACAAAACATGCACACAAAATATCCTTACCTGGTTTGGAGAGGAAGATAGTTACAAAGAGCTTACTAAGAGACCTGCATGTTTGCAGTGACATGTACATCATGAAGGTAACCTGAGATGGGCTTCCAGTTATTACAGGCATCTTTGTGTTCAAGTGAGTCTGAATCTAACAAATCATGGTTGTGAACGAAACTAGTGTGTGGCTATCAGGCACAGCATAAGTTGCTTCTTATGATTCACAACTTGTCTCCAGATGTTGTGGGTGCTCCAGAGGTTTTTAAGAAGAGATTGGACAAACCATTTGTCTGAAATGGCATAGGGTTTCCTGCTTGAGGAGGAGGTTGGACTAGAAAATCTCTAAGGTCCCTCCCAACCCTGTTATTCTATCTTTCTTTTTCTTACCCTTAGGCTTGAAGTGTAAAATAAGGTACAGAACAAAAACTTGCATGGAAATATTAGTTATAAATATTACATGTAATCTTTGATACTTTATGAATTATTTTATATCTGATAACAATGCATGGTTTGTTTGTTTTTAACTGTAATTGGCAGTTGTTTGTTTTTAATCCCCAAATTATATATTTGAAAATTACAAAGCTTGGAAAGTTGTCTAATAAGCTTGGTCAATAAACAAAATAACATGCTAATACTGAATGAAGTATCCCCTCTGCGTATAATGTGTGTGACGAATATCTTGGGAACTACACTCCTTTGTACTGCTACTCTGATATTTGGGAATCAATTATATAAGCATGGTTGATTAGATGAGTTGCCATTTGTTGTTATTTGTATCATTAATGGCTATGTTCAAGGATATGCTGGACCTTGGGATTTTTACAATTCAATAATTATGACAAAGAAGCTTAAAACCATTTTTCCTCAGCATCCATCTCCATATACAATATGGAGATAAATTGAATGACTTACATTTCAGTTATAAGGCAAACAATGCTGAGTCAACTCCTATCTTAACAGTTTTTCAAACATTGTCATCTTTTTTAAAGCTTAGTTGTGAAATAAGCATTTGCTTTTGAGCCTGTTTTCAGGATGGTCAAGAGTTTGCTTTTTAATTTCTCTTGGTAGTGTGTTTGAGTTTATTGCTGAAGAAGATAGAATGCTCTGTTTTGCCTGTTGTTGTTTATTGTTAACCATCTTATCTTGAGACCGAAATATCCCTGACTGCTCAGATTCTCCTGTTTGAAAAAGGCCAATTGTGTTTCCTCATAAAAAATTCCCTTGAGATTTAGCTGAATATGGAGAAGCCGGGTTGTGTTCCACTGGAAAAAATAATTATATAGTGAAAACCAGGACATTACCACCTCATAAAGCACATTCCACCAAAGACAATTTCCTGGGATTTCTCTTCTTGTGTCATTTCTGAATTCGATTACATATACACATACATACCCACACAGACACTTTCATCAAATTCAGTGAAAATTGGGAGAAAAAGATAGAAGTATATTTTTGAAAAGCGCCAATTATTTAACATCATTCAATTCTGATTTTTCCCAAAACCCAGACTTAGAGATTGATCTATTTAGGCTATGTTGGTGTGTACTTGGGTGTTTATATTTGCAAGTAAAAAATTCATTCTGTATTCTCTCTAGAATGACATAGCCCAAGGACAGAAAATGGCCTTTGCATAGATTTGAAAGTTTAAGAGAATGTGATGAATGCTCTCATGTTTTATGAAAATCATGGATCAAGGCTTGTCTGTTCAGACACTGACTGTTTTTATGGGTTTGGCCTGGCAAAAATAACCTCTCTGAAACCTCTCTTCAATATGTTCCCTTTACACCTGGATACTTTTTGGGTGTGTGTGTGTGAAAGGATAGGCATATAGCTAGTCCTCAACTATTGAACACAACTGAGCCAAAAAAAAATGTTGCTCAGCCAAACAGTTGTTAAGTGAATTTTGCCCCATTAGATCACCTTTTTTGCTACAATTATTAAGTGAATCACTGCAGTTGTTAAGTTAATAACACAGTTGTAAAGTGAATCTGGCTTCTGTTGTGGTTAGCTGGCAGCAGGTGCGGATGGCTGAAAAGAGCGAGGATCAGATGAGGGGCCAGGACTGAAGACTCTGCTGTCTTCAGAGATTGTGGGGACTGGCAGCAGTGATGAGGAGGTTCCCGAGGAGCCAGTGCCAAGTGCACGTGGTGCAGGGCTGCTCTCAGGAAAGAGCAGCTTCAGTAGCACGGGCGACTCGGGAGTAAGGCTGCAAGGTAATGGCCCCTCCTTCAAGAAGATACAAGCCAGCTGTGAATCGTACATTCTTTGCAGGAAGCAAAGATGTTTTGAAACTCGAGCCTCGTGGACATTGCAGTACCTTAGTTGGCATTTGAAGACTCTTGTGTCTTCAAAAATATTTCCAGGTAACCTTATCTGTTATTTTTGGCAACCTCACACAGTTTTGGCAAGACTCGTGCTTATCAAAGTTAATTAGTTTGCAGCAGCCTTTTAACCCAGAAATCGTAAGAATCATTTAAAGGTTTCTGTTCCCTTTGGTTCGTGTTTGTTTTATTGGACAAGGGTTTGGGTCAGAACTGCTTCCCTATTGACTTTGCTTGTCAGAAGTTCGCAAAAGCAGACCAGTTGATCCTGGGACACTGCAACCATCATAAAGATGAATTGCCAAGCATCCAAATTTTGATCATGTGACTTTGAGGATGCTGCAAAGTGTGAAAAATGGTCATAAGTCACATTTTTCAGTGCTGTTGCAACTTTGGACAGCCACTAGATGAAATGTTGTACATTGAGGACTACATGCATTTCCAAATAAAGCCACTCAATAATAATACTTCAAATAAAGGTGAGCCAAAAAAAATATTCACAATGCCTATGGAGACCACGTTGCCTATCGTTGATATGGCCATTTAAAAGAGAATGTGAAGAGAATATCGATTTCTGACCAAAATGCTACTGGAAAACGAAGTGAACTATAGATGGCTGATTCCAGAAGGATTAATGT